>JAEIFU010003100.1:0-32929 GCA_018904235.1 Lordiphosa stackelbergi
GGTGAATAACCGCCTATATTCAAACGAAAATGCTGCCACTTGGTTAGAAAACAATGACTTCGATACACAGTGAGTGATTTCGATGACTGGCCTGTCACTGGGAACTCACATCTCTAATGATCTATCGATGTGTGTGTATGCCATTATAAACATTATTTTAATTGTTTTAAACATGTTATTAATCAACTACAAGCAGTAAAAACCGCAAAGTGTCTGCAGTTATTGCCCGTTAATTGATCTGTAAGCTTCCAAGCTACACCAAGGCATATACCAACCAGCTCTAGCAAAGAACGATTAGGAGCAGGAGCATTCAGCATTAAATAACTTAAGATCTTAACCCATAAACTATTAAGAGAATCCAAGGCCTAGCCAAATTCGTACAGACAATCTTAAAGCCATGTCGAGTCTACAACGTACCATCCTTAAGAAATTGCCACCCACCATACCCAGCGGACGCATTGGCAGAGCGTAAGTTTTTTTTATTTTTTTTTTTGCATTTATAATTTATTTAAAGATGTTTTTTGTTTTAACAGCGATTCCTTCAAAAAGTCGCGCATACGTGATTACAAGCCGGGCATGTGGAATGAGTTCTTTGCGGACAAGGAGGATGTGCAAGTGGACGCTGCTAGATGCTTTCGTGTCTATCGGACCAAGAAGCCGGAGAAGACAGGCCCAGTTCTGCTGCTATTGCATGGCGGCGGCTATTCGGCACTCACCTGGGCTCACTTTTGTGTATGTGTTTGTCTCTGTCTGTGGGATTATAATTTCTTTATCCATTTACCTTTACCTGTCTGAGGCAGTCGGAAGTGACGGCCATGATACACTGTCAGTGCCTGTGCATCGACTTAAGAGGCCATGGTGATAGCAAGGTGGATGACGAGGATGACTTATCGGCAGATACGCTAGCCAAGTGAGCCGCAGTTGTGCTAAAACATTGCTTTAAATTCATTAATAATCTTTGCTTTGCTCTCAGTGACATTGGCGATTTGATTAAGAAGTTATATGGCGATGAGGTTCCCCCCCTCTTTGTGGTGGGCCATTCAATGGGTGGAGCTATTGCTGTACACTTTGCGCACATGGCATTGATACCCAATCTAATTGGCATTACCGTCATCGATGTGGTTGAGGGCACGGCCATGGAAGCGCTGGCCAGCATGCAAAGCTTTTTACGCTCGCGTCCGAAATATTTTCAAAGTATACCAAATGCCATCGAATGGTGTATACGCAGCGGTCAGGTGCGCAATGTGGACAGTGCCAAAGTGTCCATGCCCGGACAAATCATCAAGTGAGTTTGTTTAAAACGGTTGAAACTGCCAGAAATTTAACTTGGATTTTTTATTTGTTAGCTGCACAACGAATCAACTGGCAACGAATGATTTACCCCTGCCCGATGATGTGCTGGAGGAGGCTAATCATAATAGCATGTTTCCCAATCAGTTTAGTATATCCGAAGATGAGGAGGCGGGCCAAACTGGTGAAGAGTCTGCCGATGCCAGTGCCGAGGGTGCAGCCGCCTTGCCAGGCAGTGAGGATTTTAAGAAACCCCTCACCACCAAGGCTGCCACAGAAGCGGCCAAGAAGTAAGTTTAGAATCGGTATTAGATGATAAATAATGGAGCTAATTCCCTACTCTTCCCTCTCAGCTACACCTGGCGCATAGATCTGTCCAAATCGGAAAAGTATTGGGTGGGCTGGTTCTCTGGTCTCAGCGAGAAGTTCCTCAATCTGCGTCTACCCAAACAGCTGCTCTTGGCCAGCATCGATGGCCTGGATCGCACTCTAACCGTCGGCCAAATGCAGGGTCGCTTTCAAATGCAGGTTTTAGCACGCTGTGGTCATGCCGTGCACGAGGACCGTCCACATGAGGTTGCCGAAGTTATTAGTGGCTATTTGATACGCAATCGATTTGCGGAGGCAGCTAGCGAATTTCGCTGTCATATGCCATCCTGTTAAGCCAGAGTTGTAGTTAGCGAGAGAGTTGGAGTAGAAGCAGTTGGTTAGTGCACAAGCAGACACACACACAATCGAAATGTGTATCTATTTTTGAATGGAGCATTACAATTTATCTATATACAAGGCGTAGAGCATAGGAACAGAACAGATATTTAGCCGCTATATACACAATACATACATATATATATATACATATATTAATATACCTAATATACTCCAATTAATTTATTCAATACATTTAAACTAAGTCTCATGAATTTTTCAAACCTAATTGTACTTTATGCTCGTTTTGCCAAAATCTAAAGTCGAACCACAAAAAAACAAAAGAAAAGAAAAGAAAAACTTTACGGAACAAGGAAAATATTTTGCGTTTTGGGCTTTTTACATTGTTAAAACTGTGTGTGTTAATGTAAATGTATTAAATGTGTGCCAGAATAAGTTATTACAAATTAAACGAAAATGAACGAAATTTAAATTTATTATGTAACAGCGAAGAAATTGAATAAAAGCTACATTAATCAAATCATGTTTCTGTTGTGTGAAAACCTACAAAGTCAGCTTTGGTAACTAAAATTAACCGGTACTGTGCCTTCCTTCTAAAAACTAAGGAACTGCAAACCAAAGTAACACGAAAAAATCTCCACATTTCATGGAACAATTCAAAATGACGCCAGATATGCAAAATTTATATTAGTCGCTATATCTTGGAAACTGAGGATGATGTGGGAAAACTAACAACAGATTTGGAATCGGCACAATTCAAATACTATGAAAAATGGAAAACATTCATGAAGTTCTTAACAAGTTGTATTTTGTTGCTCTTATAACATCTGAGATTCTTGACCTTGTGAGGCGAAAAAGAATTTTCATTTAGTTTCCTTTCTCTTCACTTTCACCTGACTTACATATGGGCCATTCCATGTGAACTAAGCCAAACAAATTTTGGAGCTATCGAGCTGAAACTTTGCACATAGTCTTCTTTTACTGCACGCAGGTAATATGTCGGAACCGACCGGATCGGATGACTACTTCTTGTAGCTGCCATAGAAATGTTCGTTCGGAAAATGGGTTTTAGTAAGAAAAACTGCTTTGTTCTTAAAATTACCGCTCTCAAACACGGTCATGAGTAATATTGAATGTTTTTAAGCTGATCTGCGAAGTTTGGTCGAAATCGCTAACCGTTGAGACAAGCATTTCAAGTGTATCAGAACTTCGGTACAGACGAAGATTGCTTTGTATAGTCGTATTGTTTAATATTGTTTTATTGTTGCTGTGTTATAATTTCTTTGGAAATAAATAACATAAATCTTAAAATAATTTTAACATTGTAATGAAACATCAGATAGAAACGGATAAAATGGTAATTTTTTATATTTATGTTCCAAGAAAAATGAACAAATATTACGGGTCCATTCTTAAGCAAGGTTATGGCGAAATCTAATGGATTCTTACCAATTTTTCAAAGAGGGCCCACTGATTTTTTAATTAATTATTTATTTATATATTTATATACAGTTTACTTATAATTTAAAATTATAAACAAACTTAAAGCTATAAGCGAAGGCTTTAAGCTTATTTTATATGTAGTGTAGGTGGAGTAAGTGTGATAAATGATAAAATGTAAAATAAATAGTTTACAATAGAGGTGTGTAATTCTTGCGATATTAAGGTTAATTGCAGTAAGCTGAAATAATAATAATATAATTTAATTAATTATTTTTGTTCTTGTAAAGAATGCCCATATTTATATTATAGAAAAAAATCAAGATGGTTCCGTTAAAGAATTTGCAGAAAATGTATTTTTCTTTTATTACATTATTTTATTATCTACCAAAATCATTTATTTTAACTATCTAAATTCGAGGAAGTAATCGGGAGGAGTTCACTCCGGGGCTCGAACCCTTGAAACTTCACAGAGCGGGTTCAGAAGCTCGCTGAACCTAGTTTCAGGTTTGATCCGGGGTTTAGGTTTGTTTTGTTTTTGCTGACTCCAAAAAAATGTATTTTAACTGGAACAACCTAACATTACATAACATTTCTATATGGGTCATTCTTTTATAAACCGAACTGTCAAACAATTTTTTTTTTCATATTAATAAAAAAAAATCCGAAATTACATCTCGACATGCCCAACAAAACGTAATTTGCAGTTTTCCACAACATTTTTTGTTACTTTTATAAACAGTTTCAAAAGTAGACAAAATCGAAAAAATGGAAAAAAGGGTTTTTTAAATACATCCCGTATTTCTCAGGTTTGGTTTATCGGACAGCTTTCAAGTTGATATTGGTGAAAAGTATTTTACTGTATCTACTCAAATTATAATTTTATAGATTTTTAAATTATTTAATAATATTAAGTAATTGTTGCTAAAAATTATTTATAATTTGTTCTAAGTGTTAACCACCATGATATAGCTTCTAAGGATAAACAATTTATTGTCCTAAACGTATCTAAATTTTGGTGTTTTCGAAAAGATGGAGACTTTTATAATTGAAAAGTTATGAATTTTTGAAGTTATAAACAAATAAAAAGATGCCCTTAAAGAATGCCTTCCCACGCAGTCAGTTTCAAAGCTATGTAGCTGAAACTTGGCACGTGGGCTTTTGTATACATCAAACTTTTCAAAAATGTCAATATCACGCAGATCGGACGTCTATATCATATAGCTGCCATAGGAATGCTGCATTTACTACTTACTTTGAAAACTCTGGTCAGCCTAATCCACAACAAAATGCAATTAATCATAGCATTCGTGTGGCAGCTATATGATATAGACGTCCGATCTGCGGTATGTTGACATTTTTGAAAAGCTTGCTTGATATACTGTAACGAAATTAAGGAAAGATTTCAATCCATGGAACATATATAATAAAGTTTTTACAATTAAAATATGGTTTTGAATTCTCAAAATTTCTATCTTGATCTTAGATAATTAAATATAAGAACCGCGAAATAATACATTTTTAGAAAAATACCTTTTCCCTCGAATTATTTAACAGAGCTATCGGGATCTTTTTTTATAATACATATGAATGTGGATTCTTCACAACAAAAAAATTGAGTTCATTAAAAAATCGGTGAGGCCCTCTTTGAAAAAAGGCAAAAAACCCATTACATTTTAAAATACCCTGCTTAAGAATGAACTCGTAAATTTAATTTAATTTTCCTTTGTTAAAGGACATGAAAATAATACTATTTTAACTTGATTCGTTTTAATCGGATGCGCCATTATAATGTTATAATTGTTTTAAGATTTATGTTCTTTGTCGTGAAATGTTAGTGGTGGGAATGATATATGATATATATTTTGAATGTGTAGACCGTTATGGTGCGGTTTGCAATTATTCTTCAAGAAATAAATTGGGGTGGCTGAGTTCACATGGAATGACCCATATTCATTTGATGTACCCCTAGTCAATAAAAATTCAAAACGAATAGAATAGAAAGAGTATAGACTAACATGTCTTCGAAGTGTTGCTAAGATCACAGATGAGAGAAATCTAGATAACAGGTTTGCTCGATGCCTCTTCGCAGCCAGCTGCGCCGCTGTGGCGCTCAGGTTCGGTTTTCGGCCTGTCCTGCTCTATCGGTTGGATGTGAGACAGATTTCAGACGTTTCCAGTCCGTGACGAAGCCGGTTCGAGTTCGTGACGAAGACTGAAACTGAACTGGGTTCGTCCGAGCAAAGCTGTAGTCAAGATACTAGATGGTCGTTGCGTTCGCTGTGAGACTCTGGAGTGCAGATCCTATGAGACTCCTAAAATCAAAAGTCTTCTATTCGCATTCTGCGGTCGAATACCTTGGTATTGAGCTGGACCTTAGCTTGACCTGTAAGTCCCATAGACTCGGATAGCAGCCAAAGTGAAGAAGCTCTATTGGCTACTTAAGCCTTATAGCGTTCTTTCGTTGTGCTCAAAAATCCTTGTGTACAAGACTATCATCATAATCATATCTTCGTGGACCTTCACCTTTTAAGTAACTGCTTTATATTTTTAATACATTCTTAACTATATTCTAATTCAACACCTTAACACATTTCATTTCATTCATCAACGATCTTTTAGTCCACAAAACGATAACCGCCCTCGTTCTTCATCTTTAATTTGGTCTCCAAAGCACGTATGCGATGCAATCGTTCGGCTATCTGATCATGGATCTCGGGACGATATTTTTTACCCTGTCCTAGCTCTTCCATTTCGGTCAACCACTCGGCCCGCTCATTGATCTGATCCAACACTGCAACACAAAGAAAGAGTTACTGTGAATCTTGCGCCCCTTTCCCCACAACTCACATTCATTGATAATATCCTCCTCGGTCACCAGGCGTTCTTCGCGCGGACGTCGCATAGGCTTCACAGCCGGATCGGGCAGATGTGTGCCAGCCATGGTAAACTGCAACTTGGCCTTGGCCTTCTCACTGACCATACGATTATCGGTGGGCGGACGATAGTAGCTACCATTGTACGCTCCACTGGCCACAATCTGGCGCAAATTCTTGCGTTTGGCATTGCGAGCACGTTCTAGTATGGCCAAGGTTTCCCTGTCCGGATCATTGTTGGTATTCGGACGTAGGGGGCTTGGGTAGGGGCAAGGGCTCGCCATTGCGCAGGCTCTCATCGATTTGTTTACGCATCAGCATGGACATCTTGGACTCTTTGACGAGCACTTGAAACAAAAGAAAGGAATGCAAATTCTGAAGAAGTCAGAAGGAGTACCTACACTTAATCAAATCCGAGGTCTCTTTGCTGTACTCCACTTTGGGTGTGTGAAAGGCCCCCGAGCCGCCAGGAGGTATACGTTCACTGGGCCACATGGGCAACTGTTCGTCTTTATCTGGTTCAGTGTTGTTCAGCTGATGTTGCTGCTGCTGTTGCAAGGCCAGGGGCAACTTCTTCAGCTGGACATTGTTATAACGATGTTGTCGGCTCATATTCGGTTGATTAATTTTTTACAATTTTGTGCTTTTAAACAATTTCGTGTGGAGTGTAGGCAAGTTCACTTCGTTGTGAGACTGTTGTTTTAGTTTCCACAACAACAATGGAAATGGACAAGGAACGCATGGCAACCTAAGTTTTTTGGGAGATGGGGGGTGGGTCAGCATCTAGCTTTAAATATAAAGAATATTAGGCTAAGACTGATTTTATTGAGAAAATGAAGGGTCCTAAATTAAGGGGATATTCTCCATGCTCACGTTTTTTCAGATTTTTTATTTTTATAGCTTGATATTTGAAAATATCGCCCCATAAGGATTTTTGAAATTCGAAATACTTTAGAAGATATAGCCTTTTTTGGTCGACCAATGTCTTCGACAAAACAAGCAATTTTCAAATTACTTCAAACTTTAAACGCATTTATTCGAAACCAGTTTTTGACTGGCGGCCATGATATCTCCAGTTACACTGAACCGATTTTGATGATTCAAAGTGAAATCGACGCAGAATTGTCACCATTCTGGTCTGACCCTCAATCATAATTTAAAAAATTTTTTTTACTTTTTTTTGTTACACTAAACTACAAAAAAAGAGCCCAAAATTGAATTTTCATTTTTCAATGGCCGCCATTTTGTTAAACAAAATCACAAAATTTTTTTCGAGGGTCAGACCAGAATGACATCTATACTGATTATAACCCCGTTTTTAGTTTTCATTTCACACAACCTGGAGACGTGGAATCATGGCCGCCAGCACTAAAACTTTTTATTTTGGACACCCACTTTGACGGCTGAGAACTTTTTGTACAGCCCTCGAATCGAAGCAGTACAAATTTTTTTTGTTAAAGCCCCATACGGAGTACGACGAAAAATTCGTTTTGATACAGTATTTTATATAATTAGAAACACCTTGGCTTTGCTTTGATGCTCATGTGCTGTTAGAAAGTGTTTCTATTTATGTGAAATACTGTATCAAAACAAAATGGCTTAATATGTTTGTAACATAATACCAAAAACCGAGTTGGTAAAACTTTTTGCGTTTTCACATAAGATTTTTTTAAACGGTCCATAGAACAGACTCGACATAGAATACCCCCTTAATTTATGTTTTTATACCCTTCAAAGGGTATTATAATTGCCAAGTTTGCAACGCATAGAAATATTTATTTTCGACCCTATAAACTATATATTCTTGATCAGGGTGACGAGCTGAGTCGATTGAGCTTTGTCCGTCCGTCTGTCTGTCCGTCTGTCTGTTTCTACGCAAACTAGTCTCTCAGTTTTAAAGCTATCGAGCTGAAACTTTGCACAGAGTCTTCTTTTTACTGCACACTGCTAATATGTCGGAACCGACCGGATCGGATGACTATATCTTATAGCTGCCATAGAAACTATCGGTCCGAAAAGTGGGTTTTAATGAAAAACTTTTTTGTTTGTAATGTTAACGTGTGTCACCTCAGCGATTATTAATATTAAACCATTTTTATAGAGATTTAAAGTTTTGGTCAAAATCGGATGACTATATCTTATAGCTGTCATAGGAACTATCGGTCGAAAAGTGGGTTTTATTTACAAAAATTGTTTGTTTTTATTGCTGGCATACTTAAACTCTGATGTAGTAAAGCATTTGCAAGGGTATAAAAACTTCGGCAAAAGACGAAGGTAGATTAGCCTTCTCGTTTTACAAATTGTTGGACATCTATGTATGTTGTATTTTTTAATTTTTTTTTTTTGGGATACTAAGTTACCTTTTTGAAATGGTTATGTTTCTCTACATTACACTGTCATATTTTTCACCATCGTGGTCCTGTCACCGGAAATTGTACTAGACCAATGTTGAAGGGGTTCTGTTTGCAGGCAAAGGGAATTTATTTTTTCGAAGAAGTCTGTCTGTAATCTTTCGGACTGGCCGAATAAAAGGTAATGGACCTCAGGAGCCCAATTACAACTTTTTGACTCTTGCTGCAACTTTGTAATTTGCCCATCTGTAAAGATTGTTTGGAGAGGCAACTGCATATTTTTGTAAATTTGTTCCGATTTTAAATATTTCAGTTCCAGTTGGTCAATAGATTTTTGTTTTCTTTTTAATTTTCCTGGGCCTTGATTGCTTGGGCTCACAGCTCAAGATTTGATTGTCAGCTACAGTCCTTTTTATTTGGTTTTTTTTGCGTTTTCCTGCCAAGCCAAACATATTTATTGTAGTCAGACGGCTCAGCTCAAATCTATTGGATTATTTACAGTTCTTGTTTTAAGCGATGAATTTCTATAATTGAATTGTCTGTCCTTTTTTCAGTGAAAAAGCAATCGTTTTCATTTACACAACTCACTTCAGAGGTAAGCTAAAGGTGATCTTCATTCAAATCCAGAGAAACGTCTTTGCCATTGCTTCGGAAGAATTGGTTGTACAACACCTTTAATAAGACATATTTTTCTGGGTTTTATTTGTATGTTAACCTGGGCAATTCTATTTTAGCCACAAAAACTTCCGTTATATCATAGCAAACCCTCAAACCAATGTACCGAGACGGGATCGAACCCACGACCTCCCGCACAGCAGGCCAGCACACTAACACACCGGCCACAGGCCACATAAAGGTTTTAAAACCCGGTATTAAACATTTTACTGTTAAACTGTAATAAATTTCTTTTTGGAAACCAGACACTCAAGACTAAACTTTAAATCACTTTAAAATGGTGCTTGCGAGTTTGCAAATGTAATTTTTAGCCTTGCAATGAGGCCTGTATAATAGACAATTTTATTGCTGTTTATGGGATTTTTTTATTCTGATTTTTGTTTATCTTCATAAAAACTGGCTATTTTTCAAAGATTTAAAAAAAAAATCATGCTTCAAACATTTTTTTCATTTAGGTCCTCTCGACTGCCAAAATCTTAGTATGGTTCGGCTTTTAAAATGGTTTTGGAAAGGAACCAATCTGCGGTTTCTGTTCGGTTCAGTGATACACTGCCAATTTTCACTTTTAGGGCCGATTTTACATCTTCTACAAAGAGATATATGTCACATAAACAAATAGAAGAGTAAATTGTAAATTTATATGACACAGCAGCTGTCTGGAAGAATAGAAATCGAAGAAGAGAAATTGGCCCTTAGTTATAAGACAGAGAATATGCAACTAAGGTCCGTTGCGCCCCTGAGGCCTGGCTCGTTAATCAAACAGCAACAAAATAAAAGTACCACGACTCTGCGACATGATACAGGGCGAGTTGAAAAACGAAGCAAAAACAGAGTGTAGTTGGTTTGGTTATTTTGGGACCAACTGCAGCTTCACAAATCGAATATGCCAACGCTGCCCATAAGCAGGATTGCCGTAGATATCGTAAGCAAACTAAGAACGGAGCCTTAGCACGAAAACGGTGCGTATATGTGTTATCACCAGAAAGGAAGTGTGGGGGTGAATGCCTCTAAAGTTTTTGTAGGTAACTCATACGCAGTATTTCTTGTTATCATATTTTTTTCCATTTATAAGTAGTCGGCTTTGATTTTATTTAAAAACTATTCGAATGAAAAAAATAAGAGACTACTACTGTGTGTTATTTCAAACAATGACTGCAATTAAAATGATTCAACAACTTCGTTCTTAAAATTTGTATTTGGTGAACGTGTCGTATGATTAATATTTTCAAAACTTTGAGGCCCTGTCGCGCCCATTTAAAATTAAAATAAAATTGTTTGATTTTCACAATTATTAATTATACAACAAATATTAGCTTTGGGAATGCTGAGACCAACTTTTTTCCATTTTACCGGTTTGGGGTCCGCTCTATTGTACATCAACAAATTTTGGTGTTCCTGCTCTAAATTCCATCAATGTAAAGTTAATGTTAAATATTACGGTGATGATAGAGGTGAAATCATAGACATATCGATAGAATGTTGAGTACTTTTTGTTAACATTGAGTAGCTTATGTAAAGTTTCTCAGAAGTAATCAGTTTGTTCGGGGTTAAAGCCAACATCATAACTGATGTACAAAAACATTATATTAACTTAACATTACCTTAACACTTTTATTTGTATGGGAGAATTGTGTCACACCACATCACATCCACAATTGATGTACATTAGGTCAGTCATTAATTATGTAAAAATGTAACGCCATACTGATACCCCTTAAAATTGCGTTCCCATCTAAAAAAGGCATAACAAAAAATAATTTTGAGAAAAGTTTATCACTCAAAGTTTATCACTCATGCGTACTGTTGCCCTTGCCTACATGTTAAATTTTTAAGTAGTTGGCGTAGACTTGGTTTGAAGTCATAACTTTTTGACAAAAAGGTACCATGAAATTTTATAACCGTTACTCGTAGAGTAAAAAGGGTATACTAAAGTCGTGCAAATGTATGTAACAGGCAGAAGGAATCATTTCCGACCATATAAAGGATATATATTCTTGATCAGCATCAACAGCCGGGTCGATTTAGCCTTGTCCGTCTGTCCGTCCGTCCGTCCGTCCGTCCGTCCGTCCGTCTGTATGAACACCTAGTTCTCAAAGATGGTAAGAGATAGAGGTTTGGCATGTATGGGACAAATGCTTCTTTTATCTGCACGCAGATCAAGTTTGTTTCAAATTTTGGCCACGCCCCCTCCCGCCCCCGCAATTTGGAAAAAACGTTATATCTCCTACAGTTTTAAAGATTGACGATTCGTACTTTTTAGAGATAGTTAGTCATTAGCAAAATGAATCGAGTTGCCGAAGAAATGATAAAGATCGGATGAACGGTTCTCAAGTTATAAGCAAAAAAGTGAACCACAGCCCCCCCCGCTACCACCCCTCTTACCCTAAAAAATTGTTGCATACTTTTCCGGATGGTCACACTTAGGAACGCAGGAACACTGTTAAATATGTTTTTTCATGAGTAGTCGGTTAGATCCGAACACGCTCTCGTTTATTTTTATACTCTGTACCAAAGGTACATAGAGTATATTAAGTTTATGCAAAAGTATGTAACAGGGAGGAGGAATCAGTTCCGACCCTATAAAGTATATATATTCTTGATCAGCATCAACAGCCGAGTCGATATAGCCATGTCCGTCTGTCCGTCCGTATGAACAAACAGATCTCTCAGAGATGGTAAGAGATAGAGGTTTGACATGTATGGGACAAATGCTTCTTATACTTGCAGGCAGATCAAGTTTATTTTCAATTTTTGCCGCGCCCCCCTCCCGCCCCCACAATTTTGAAAAAACGTCATATCTCCCACAGTTTTGTAGATAGATGATTTGTACCTTCTAGAGATAGTTAGTCATTAGGAATATGTATCGATTTGCCGATAAAGATCGGACGAGCGGTTCTCAAGTTATGAGCAAATAAGTGAATCCTGAATCACTCCCGGCCACCCCCGCCACCCACCACCCACCCTTTCACAACCTTAAGAGAGAGAGGGAGAGGGAGAGAGAGAGAGAGACAGAGAGAGAGGTACAGAGTATATTATAGTCGGGCTTGACCGACTTTCTCACTTGTTTTATATAGCCAAGACATATGAAAATAATATTTACTAAATTCGGAATAGTAAATTACTGCAAAATTTCAACTATTCTGCGCTGTTCACTTCTAGATGAAAGTAAGATTTACACTAAGAGGCTATCAGGATATCTTTGAAGTAAGGTACCACACGAACTGAAGTGTGCTGCTGCTTATCACGGTTGCAGCCGTTCCTGCGAATAGTCTATTTTTAGTGTGATGCTTATAAATTGACTTTGATGTGAAGATTCCAATTTCTTCACGATCTAAAAATAATGCGGACTACTATACTATTATGGGCAAAAAATGCAGGCAATTTATATAAAGAACAAAAAAATCTTTATTCATTATTGTAAATTCATTTCATTCCCCTGAAAGTAGTCTCCTCGACTGCATTACACTTGTGCCAACTTTTTACAATTTTTTAAAATGCTGCAAAGTCTTCTTCCGGTATAGTCTTCAATTCCTTCTTCGTTTCGGGCTCTATCTCTTTTATCAATTAAATAGAGCGGTCTCTTGAGTTCAACAAATTGCCCACGGTAGACCAAATGCTCACTCAAAGTGTTTTTCCACTAATATGTCGGTAGTATCTAACTAGAAGGCCCGTGCGTTCATGCGGACATGGCCCTTGTAGGACCCCGCTCGTGGACAATGCTGACTTTAACCTGCAAGCCACACTAATCGCACTTTCTGGAATGGAGTCTTAAAATTTTCGTCCCGTATAAAAGCGTGGATAAAATGCATCTCTTCATTGGAAATGGGCACGCATCGTCAAAATCAAAGTTTTCACATCAATTTGAGAAATTCCATTGATAAAAAAGTAAAACAAATGTTAAAGACAAGCAATTTTTATTTAATATTTTTCAAAAAGCTTCACCCCTCTGTGCTTCGTTCCTGCGTAGAAAAATCAATCTATCAAGAGGAAACAATTTGCAAGGTAATTGTTGAAATAATTTATTTAAAATAAATATATGTATGCATTGTAATTGTATGTGTTGTGTGTGTGTGTGTATAGGTAGGTACACGCTTGGTTTATGCTCACATTTTGGTTTTTGTGTTTTTTTTTTGTTCTCTGCTGCAAACATTTATTAACTGACTCTAAGTTGAACTTTACATTAAACCGTTTTTTTTGTATGCTTAGTTTTCGTTTTGGTGAATTTGTTGTGTTTTGAACTCGCTATAGTAATTTGTTACATTTCCCAACTGGCCGTACAATATCTATTTATGTATATATCAATAAGCTGCTATTTACAATGTGGCAAATTCGAAAAACAAACAAAAACAAATAAAATTTTGAAGCAGCACTTTACACAAGATGGTTTCGTTTTATGTCGTTTTTGCATTTCAATTAAGCTACACGTTTTTTTCCGTTCTTGGGGTAAATGCTATTATTATTTTTTGGCTGCCTTCCGTTTTTTTGTTTATTATTTTCAATTCAGCTTTGCCCGTCGTTAGTTTTGAACTTACACATTTAAATTTACAATTATATAATTTTTTTTGTTTGTTGTTTAAACAATTTAAAACATAACATAATCGATTGGCTTGCCATTTGACAGTTTTTATAAACAATTGACTAAAAGCGAAGGAAAGAACATAAGCATTAGTTTGTATAAATGGGATGCCTGACAACATGTAAATGGTTACAATATGAAAGTAGTTCCGATTCTCTTCAACATAAAAAAACATTGAAACGTTACAATTTGTTCAGCAATTATGTTCCTTTAAATTTAAAATAAATTATGTGTATGCGTGTATATATATATATATATGTATGTATATATATGTAAACATATTCCTTAGGTGACTTCTTTTACTACTCCTATTACTCCTCCTCCTTCATAATTCAGCAAGCAAAGTTTTGATTCTCGCGCAAACATTTCCCTTCCTTCCATTTAGTTTTTATTTTTCTTTATAGTTGCGAAAAGTTATCTTAGTCAGTCTCATGGTCACGATGCAGAGTTCATTATATAAATTTTTACTATATAAACGTTATTTTTTTTTATGATTTTTTAAATGTTTTGTTTTGTCGTCGTCAGAATAGCGTAAAATGTTGATCAAATTTGGCCAAATTTTCCTATAGGGGAGAGAGAGACATGGTTGGATGTGTTGTGTATTGTGTGTGTGTGTGTGGAGTGCATGTGCAGGCCCGGCGGTTCAGAACAAGCCCAACATTTTTAGATTTCCTCATTTGACTTTCAGACTTTTTAGGATAGAAATTGATCAAAGACATATTTAACCTCCTTCATATAGTGAATCGAATTTTACAAAAATTTAAAGCAGTAAACTTTAAGCAGGGTTCGGCAGCGGCAGCAGAGAAGTAGCTACAATAGTATTTGTGAGTCTCAGCCGCTGACTAGCTTAAAAAGCTCACTACCGGTTGAGCATAAAAATCAAAGTCGCGTCGCAACGATGACACCCCGACAGTATGCGAGCTTATACTGCTCTCTTTTGCAACAACAATGAAGAGCTCGCTCACGCATGGCTAAGCACACACACGCAACGCCAAAATGAGCATGTGTGTTTTGCCGGCCCCTGATGTATAGCAAGTCTCAGTTGCTACTGGAAACTTTTCTGCTACCGTTGGCAATATCTGCCCCTGTCTAGAGGCTTTTAGTGCTCCAAAATATACAGAAATTCTGGGAACAACCAATGAAAAAGTCATTAGATCGCGTAAAAGTACCAAAACGGATCGCATTTAGACAGTCCGGCGATAAAGATGCAAAAAGACTGTCATCAGGTATACTTTTTTTTTGTAACTAAGTAGAAAAGTTGAGCAGTATTATCGGATATCTCATATGAGAAGCTCAAAACATGTTTTAAATATGTATGAGAAGTAGCCAACCGAAGTTTTCATGAGTTTTTTGACAACCAACTCACAAGGAACTAAGATATTTTTCAGCCATACTATAGGAAACATCAGACAAGTGTAAGTACAGTTAACCAATTTCACTTCGCAAACTTTAAAATGTTTACAAAAAGGGCGAAGCCAAGCACATAATTTTGGGTACAATTTTAGGGACCTACAGTAAATGCCGAATAAAGTCAAACAAAATTCTATTTATGGCTAGTTACTTACAACTGGTCAAGGTGGCCGGATGTGTAAACACATCAAGCCAAATGAAAGCCAATGAACTTTACCATAGTAAACTAATACGGAATTACCAAAAGACATTGGATATCACAGATGACAACGCCAAATTTTTAAAAAGCAGCAATTTTTGCTCTTGGCTAGTCAACGTGGCGTTTTCGCTTCTTGAAATTAAATGCTTTACAACTCCGAGAGCGAAGCGATCGGCAAAGTTTAAGAAGCTTTTTCATGGCTAGTTACTTCACAACTGGTGAAGGTGGCCGGATGTGTAAAAACATCAGAACCTATCGCCATGACCCAACCATGATACAACTAATACTTGGTATGGCAGTCTCTGAGTGCGCCCTCTGCTCGGTCCAAAAAAATTCAGAGCGTAGATCGGGAAGGTTGTGAGAGCGCACGTATTTTTTTCTTCTTGTTTTGCCGACGGGAATTCTAAGGTGTGGGCGTCTTTTTCACCGATCGCTTTGTTGTTTGTGCGTCTTACTCTCGCGCTCACCCTTCCTCTTTCTTTCGCTTTCTCAGCAAAAGCGCTTGGTTGGCTGAATGCCATACCGCATTAGTTGTACCACGGACATAACCATGCCATCTTCTTTTAAGTAAACAAAGCAGCGTTACGATGTTCAAATGAACCAGATGATTCCGATGAACCAATGGTTCTGCAACTGGCTCATCCGAGCTTCTCAGGCATGTGTAAAAGCGAAACTGAGTTGCTCAAATGAGTTTAGGTCTGAAGAAAAATCATCTGAGTGATCAGATCGTGTAAATAAAGCTTTAGAAATGTAAAAGCCCAAATATGGTAATTACTTTTTCGAGCCTGTATAAATAAAGTAGCAAACGCCAGGACAGGTTTTTTCAACTTTTAAACCGCAAGGTAGGGCATAGGTATTTCCTTAAAAGGAGACTAGAACTAGGAGAGCCTTGAAACAGATATACGATTAACAAGTATATGGGCATTTCCATTCTGTCGAACCGTGACCGTCGTACACATTGAGAATGAAAAAAGTCAAAATAAATCGAATTTTTAATTCGTTTTTTACTGTATAATATAGCCCCTCAGCAAGCACTTTAATTAGTGTTAAAGTGGATATCAAATGAAATCGGTTTCCAAAATAAGACGAATGAAGCTTCGACGTGCAACTGGTTTCTCACGAGCAGCTATACAAAGACAAAGTTTAGCGAAACCAAACACAATAACTAAGCACAAATAGTTTTAATATCTTATGAATGAATAGTTCTTTGAAATGTATATTATTTGATTTAAAAATCTTGAGTACATTTTTAGTAAAAAAAAATATTTTTCTCCGTCGATACGTGACATGTCAAACGTGACATTTTTTTCATCGTCATATTTATGTGGTTTCTGCTATAATGCGAAGCAAAAGCTCACAGTTAATTGCATTGGCATAGTTTCTCATGGTTTTTTATGCATTCTTGTATAACCCTTTGTACCATCAGAAAGATTTTAGATAGCGAATTAGCAATAGTACACTGTTTTTTCCAAAAAAATTTAACAAATTTAATGTCAAAATGATTCAAATCGCGCTAGCACGGCCGTGCAACCGAATATATCCAATTGGGTTATCAGTAAATGTGAGATTAGCTTACATTAGTTTAATTTGATTGTTTCCCTATGGAAATTCGATCAAATATAGTGTTTTTAAACAATTTAATTTTTTTGGCCCAGGTGGACCTTTTTTTGGAAATGCCCATATACATATCTGTGATGAACCCGGAGCTCAAAATATTGTTTCGATTACACTAAAATAGTGATTGATTGTTTCGTAAATCCTAAACGCGCGAAACTGTAAAAAACAAATCCAAAGGCTAACGGCAAAATACCTACATAGTAAGTACCTTTGAAAACAATTTTGGTATATTATAATAAAGGCTCTCCGGAGGTTTGAACTTGTAATGAAGCTAAAGATTCATTTTGGGGACCTGTTTTAGCAGATCGTTGAAATAATTTCGCTGTGGTTTTAATTGATTTTAAGGTCTGATAGACTAATTTTACAATCCAATTATTTACCAGTGTTTATTAGAGTAAGGTAAATAACTTTGTTTCATGTCCATTTCGAAGTCATGGCACGGGGGTGCCACAGAAATCTCTAGAGATTTTGCCGACGGTTTGTTTGTAAATCTCTCGAAAAAATCGTCGGTGCCACAGAACTTCGAAAGATTTCATTTTCTTATTAAAAAAATCTAGTTAGAACACCAGATGTTCCAATTGAAGTTCCATCTTTAAAAACAGGGCTGAATCTCTCGCCAAAAAATTTTCCCTTTTTTAGTTATGGGTTAATTTGATGTTTAACTGACATGTTTTGATTGTGTTATATGTTTTATGATACATTTTTAAATCATAATTCAAATTTAGGTCATATTCTCCATAAATGTAATGCAAAATTTAAAAATTTGTTGGCGCCAAACATGAGGTTTAACTTGCAGACCTTAATCCCCTGCCTTTCAAGTAGATGGCGCCACCATCGACACAGGGCGCTAGTGCGAAAAGAGCTTTGCTAAATCTCCTAACCAAACACGGGAGGTTTGAAACCAACCAATAGAAATTTCTGTGTCACCTAAGAATTGGAATTCGGTTGGAATTTGGTTGGAAGAGGTTTCTGTGGCACCACCGATAGTGAATTTATACTTTACTTCACACTTATTTTGATGTTCAAAATTTTTATGAAAAATATTAATTAAGAAGATTTAGGGTAATTTTTCGAACTGAACCTTTGTTCCGTAACTTATAAGGTTCGATTCAGACCGAAAAACTTAGAGGTTCTAAGGGCTCTTTCTTCTTTCAGCATTATAAAGCTAGTTTTCGAGCTCATTTGCAATAATTTGGCGAATGATGCCAAATTGCTTGTTTCTTTGAACGCAGGGAAGACTTATTCTTTTTTGTTTGTTGAATTTTGTGTAACTTTGTGACTTGGAAATCAATTAATGCTGAGCTTAACACGAACCGCCGGTTCTGTGTGTGTATGTATGTTAAGCTAAGTTCCCACAGGCAAATAATTTGCCCAAATTTCAATGAATTTTTCATAATTTGTACAAATTATTTGTCTTTGGTACCTTAGCCTTGTGTTGTGTTGAACTACAAATGGCGACAACATTTACAAATTACAAACAAACTTAGACATTAATAACATGTGAGGGGGCGGGGGTGGGGGTTTGGGCCAAAACTGGCTGAGGTCTGAGAGTTGGGAGGGTGGTTGGATTGAAGTGTAGTGAAAGCAGCGGCCAGCCGTTGCTTAATTCAGACCACCTCAGCCAGCTTAGCAAACTTAACATTTAAACAAACATTTGAGCTTATCAACTAAAACCGTTTTACAAAAAATAAGACTTAATTTTGGGATACAACTAGAGACGCGACACAAACATACATACAAAAAAATATTACAACATATACAAACAGAACAATTAGAACTAAGCACATTTCTAGTTCGATCTCTGAACACAAAAACTTCTTCCAATATTCCCAAATTGAACTCAGTTCATGGCCTGTTCAGTCATTTGACGGCACAGCGTCTCCAGCTGTTCTAGACTCTTGAAATCGTTCATTTTGTATTCGTATGCGGACATGCTCAGATTAAGGTTATTGCTGTGCTGGCAAAGATGATTGTTGCACGTACCAATACCACCACCATTAACACTACCACACAGACAGCTGCCATTGCTGACTGCAGCAGCAGCTGCTGCCACGAGCAATTGCTGCTGCTGCTGACTAATCAGATTGTTGTTTAACAATGAGTTGTTGTTATTGTTTATAAGAATCTGTAGCGCTGGATCGCTTTGATCCTGCTGCTGCTGCTGTTGTTGTTGTTGTTGCGGTTGACTACTAACCATAACCACAGCGGCCATGGTCTTCTTTGGTTGCTGCTCGGCTACGGATCCATTGCCATTTCCATTCAAGCTGGGTTTGCGTGGCTGAGGATTTCTCTCCAAGAGTAGACCATCATTGGAACAATTGTTGCTTAGCACACCCTGGCCAGGTTTGAAGATCAACTGCTGTGGCTGTTGTGGTCCACCGGCCACCACAATGAGATTGTTTAGAGATCGACGATGGGACTGTGGTGGCGTCTGTTGTGGCAAGGCTGGGAAATGGTTATGTTGCTGCAGCATTTGTTGCATTTGCTGGGCATGATGATGCGACGGCTTGGGCTGCTGCTGCTGCTGAGGATTGTTTACGAAGCTGGGATATGAGGAGCTCTTGTACTGCGGTTGATGCGGTGGTCCACCATAGCCGCCATTGAAGTCGAACTGTTGCTGAAGAGGAGGTGGTGGTGGTGGTGCTTGTTGCGGATGCTGCAGACAACTCAGGGAGAAGTTTAACATATCGTTGGAGTTTTTGCGATGATTGATGCGATCGTTGCTGCCATTTTTGGGGTCACATTTGCGACTCTTGCCGTTCCACCTGAGAATAAAGAAAAGTTTGAACTAGAACTTTTGACTTTCTTATGGTCTAGACTCGCTTACCTGGGCTTGTTAATGTTGCTGGCGCCTCCAGTTGCCCCGCTCGTTGTTTTCACATGATGCAGTTTGGGCACCATTGACATCTTGAGCTTGGACAGCTTGAATTTCAGATCCTTCAACTGATTGGCATGACTCACAAATGCCTCGTTATGTATAGAACGATCGAGTATCCACATAAACACACCCAGCGTCTCATCATCCTGTGCACAATACGGATCCTGTTGTAGGGCATTGCTTACCAAATCAATGACCTTGAGAAAACGCAAACCAATATTCTCTTCTGGCGGGCCAATTGCCTCCAATGGTTTCATGGGGGTAAGCACAATGTTGGTCAGTTCCTCGACAGCCGTACTGAGTTTCATCTGTCCGGTATGCAATTCCTGTTCCACTTTACCCAGTATGTGTGCTCGCTCCTTGAGCTTCTCAATGCACAGGGCCAACTTGTGTGATGCTCCCTTGGTAACGCCCACACTCTGTAGGAAATCTTCGCTTATTTGCAGCATCTCCTCGTACGTCATGTTCTTGAAGAGCTCAATGTATTTGTGCAGGCGGAGGGACTTCAGCCACAGTCCAATGCCGGACATGCCCACGTTGCGGGTCTGGAATTTAATATAGCTCGGCTTAAACTCATCCAGACGCGTGTCGGAGCCGCTGTTGGCCAAGGCACCGCGCTGATGCTCAATGGAGAGGGAGAAACTTCTCGGTTTGTTGGCAAACTGAGCCAAATTCTCGGTGGAATTGGAGCAGTTGTCATTGACAGTGATGACCGAGGAGTTAGATGAGGAGGAACAGCTCGAAATGGTTTGTGTGGTCAGACTGTTGGAACGGCGCGTCTTTAGGGCGGCTATTTTGCTATCCAGGCTCCAACGATTAATGTCCCCGAACTGATCACCCACATGGCCCATTAATATGGAAGCATAGGGCGGTGGCTGCAGCAGTTGTGTTGTGGAAGAAGAAGCGGCCGCCTGAAATCGATCAAACGACAAATTAGTTGAAGAATATCTTCCATTCTTAGTCCCGCACTCACCTGTTGCTGCTGGCAGAGTATATTTCCAATGCTGCCGCCGCTCGCCTCATTGATTGGCTCAAAGTCCAGAATTTCCGTGCCATTTTTACTAAATGAGGTGTCATGGTCCTCGCTACCGCCTATACCCAACATGGAGCCGGCCACTGCTCCCGCCACCACGCCATTAACCAGTGAGGAGCTGCTCTCCAGCGACAGACCTAAGCTATTCTGACTAGAAGCTAATTCGTTCAGGGTAATACCATTTAAATTATCACAGAGTGGATTGATCGATCCGCTAGAGCCGCCACCAGAACCCCGCCAATCGCCGCCAGTTAGTTTGTTCTGCAGTTGCTTACTGGGCGGGGCTATGGTCTGCCAGTCATTGGACCTTAGCAGCGTGGAGGAAGCCACATTACCTAGCGAAGAGGAGGCCACCGAGGAGCAGGAGGCTGCCGAAGAACTGGTGGCCGACGAGCTGCCCGTGGAATTGTTGCCCGTTACCAGCTGTGGCGATGGTTGCAGAAAATAGCTACGATTTGTAATCCCAGCGGCCGCCGCCTGTATATGATCCTCCAGATGGCGCAGCCAGACGTTCAACGATCGTCTGTCTTCGCTAGTGATGGCCGGATGTATGAGTAGGTAGGAGAATATCTGCTGCACCAGTTCCGTGGGCACAATCTGTTGCATGGTGTCCTTAACGGCCACAGGTATGAGGGTCATATAAGTCAGTTTCGCCTCCTCATTGCCCGGCTTTAGCAGGGGCAGCATATTGAGCACCTCGTGCAGTATATCCTCCTTGCGGGCATACAGCTTGCGCTCATCACACTGCGCCGTTGTGGTTATCTGGAAATCACTGCCATAACATGGCATGGAATCCTTATCCGACGAGGAGGAAGACATGACATCCAGCACATCGCAAGGTTGAAATGTTTTGTAGGCATTCAGTAGATTCTGCAGATAGGCCGGATTATTGGCATTAATATCAATGACCACACTACTCAAATTGGTCTGCGAAGTGCCCAAATTCTGTGTCAGATTGTTATCAATGGAATACTGAAGAAACTTGAGGCTGGGATACCGCAGACGCTTAAGTAGGGCATACATGACAACAGTGCGTTCGCAATCGTTCCATTTCTCAAAAAGATTGGTTACTGTGGTCACTTGTTCACAGAATAAAGCATTAGCAGGCTGGGATTGAGATGAAGTGGTAGTAGGATTGGGTTGAGTGGCCGGCAGCGGAGTGGTTGCTGCGGCGCTTGTCGTTGTTGTAGTTGTTGTTGTTGTTGTGGTTGTCAGCTCCTTCTTTTGTGACTGCATTTCATTCAATGCATGGTTGGAGCTGGCGCTTAGGCTACTGCTGCTGCTGCTCGAGGGCAGCGCGTTGTCTGTTCCAGTGCTGTACTTCATCTCGTTGTTGTCGCTTGCTCGGGTTCACGTCTTTTATGGGATGTAATTATAATTTTTAGTTTATTATAATTATGTTTTGTTTGCGGATTTTCCTTAATTTGGTTTTAGCTTGCGTTTCTATAGAAAACAAAGAGACGGAGATAGAAAACAGAGATTAGATATTTGAGGACAAAATTATCAAACAATATTAAAGAAGTAAATTAGAGATAGATCAGAGAATAAGCCGATTGATAGAACTAATTCAAATCGTTTGTCTATTAAATTAGGTCACTGAATAGCTAATGCAACTGAATAAAAAACTTTATAAAAAAATCAACCAAAAAAACTGACAAAACCGACAAAAAAAAATAAAATAAAAAAAAAAATAATTGGGAAAAGGATTTTAAATAAATAAATTTACAATATAAGTTTTATAAAAATAAAAATTTTTAAAAAATAATAAAATATTATTAATTATATAATAAAATAGTGTATAAATTAAATAAAAAAAAAATAATTAATATAAAATTAAAAAAAATAATATAAAAAATCACGTGACATCTTAAAAAGCTAAAAGTGAAATGGAGCATTCCTTCGGTATTCAGGCAATTTTTATACTTTAATCGTAGAATTTGTATATGTAAAAGGGAGAAGGAATAAATTTGATCAGCATCAACAGCCGAGTCGATATAGCCATGTCCGTGTGTCCGTCTGTCCGTCCGTCTGTCCGTCTGTCCGTCTGTCCGTCCGTATGAACAAAAAGATCTCAGAGATGGTAAGAGATAGAGGTTTGACATGTATGGGACAAATGCTTCTTATACTTTGCAGGCAGATCAAAGTGATAATTGCCACGCCCCCTCCCGCCCCCCGCAATCGAAAACGTCATATTTCCACAGTTTTGTAGATAGAGTGATTTGTACCTTCTAGAGATAGTTAGTTCATCATCTATCTTTTTGCTGAAAAATGATACTCGTAAGCTCTACGTCTCTTTATGATAGAAAAAAAGTTTAATATAGACGCCCTCACACGCACACGCAAACAAAATCCCTTTTTATATTCAAAAAGAGAGAGAGAGAGAGAAAAAACTAAGAGATGAACACAGTGGCAGTGACGCATTCAGCATATACACAGAGAAATGATAAATATACTCACTTGTTTTATAGTAAAGAATCAGAAAAGATGTACTTACATTTTAAGATTTATTTGGAAATTAATTTTAATATTATGTTAAGAAAATCATTTTAAAACGAGAAAGGCAACCAGCTAACTTCTCTGTACCGAAGTTTTCATACACTTGAAATAGCTTGTCTCAAGGGTTAGCGACTTCGACCAAACTTCGCAGATCAGCTTAAAAACATTACATATTACCCATGACCGTGTTTGAGAGCAGTAATATTGAGAACAAAACAGTTTTTCTTATTAAAAACCATTTTCCGAACGAATATTTGTATGGCAGCTACAAGAAGTAGTCATCCGATCCGGTCGGTTCCGACATATTAGCAGCGTGCAGTAAAAAGAAGACTCTGTGCAAAGTTTCAGATCGATAGCTCCAAAACTGAGGGACTAGTTCGCGTAGAAACAGACAGACGGACAGACGGACGGACGGACAGACGGACAGACGGACGGACAAAGCTTAATCGACTCAGCTCGTCATGCTGATCAAGAATATATACTTTATGTGGTCGGAGCTGATTCCTTCTATGCGTTGCAAACTTCAAGCAAAATTATAATACACTTTTCAAGTGTATAAAAACAATTTTTTTCAATCTCGGTGGACCTTTCTGTGGAAATGCCCATATCAGAAAAATTTACTACGGTAATAGGTGCAAAATATATATGGCAAGCCTGATAAATCATCTGGTAACAGAACTTAAAATCGCATTTAAGAACTAATCATACAAGGTGTCAGTGTTAGAATATATTGAAGATATCGTCATAAACCCAATAGCTTTTGAGAGCTAGAACGGATGAATTATTCGTCCTGTCTGAAAGTGCATATCGATACTTCTTTCTTCGGCAAGCGTTTAAATTGTTTCTCAGGGGTTCCACAGAATTCACTTTCGCTTCCAAATTGCCCGAATTTGATTTCGCCCTGCCACAGAGCATGTTTCGAGAGATTTGCAAATCGCGCACTCTTGAGTCCATAAAATGCATTTTAATAAAAATAAGGCTTTATAGTCCTCAAGGGTGCTCAATTTGTAAATAATATACATCAAAAAAATTAAATATTTAACATGTTAAGTTTATTAAATAAGCACTTTACTAAATCGCTAGTAAAATCGCTAGTCAATCGTTAGTGAATTGGTCATTCACTGCAACTCACCAAATCGCTAGAATTACAGTGTTGCCACCTTTTAACATTTGAATTTCGAAATTAATCGAACTTCGTTTTAAAGTTAATACAATATTGATTTTTGTGAAAAAACAAAGATAAAAAATTAGATTAACTAGCAATAAGTTTTCCGTTGATCTTTTGCTTAATTATTGTGCAATTTGTAAGTCGATTGCCGTCAGTCTGAGTTGAATATAGTGGGCAACGCCGGCGCCAAAGTAATGACGAGAAGCCGCTCAAATGTTGGCTTTTATTATTCTTCCGAAATTATTATAAAATTATTTATAAAGGGAAAAAGCATCGAACAGATGTCCAGAGCGAAATTTGCTTGGCTTTTTATGAAGGAGCTTAAAGACTTGGCCCCAATGTCACAATGGGCGACATGGAAGGTGGCTGCAGCCTGGAAAGAACTGACTTTAAGTCTGACCAACCTTTCCTCCGATTGCTTGAATTGAATAATGCGTGTCCGGCCCAATGTTTTATTTTCGAGCACAGCATCATTACCCTTATGACTTTGCCTACGTATATCGTCTGACTCAGAAAGACGGTCCGATGCGGATCAAAGACGAGTGCACTTAGCCTTTTCTTTACGGATTTGCTTCTTCCTTAATCGTCGATTGCTATCTGTCGTGCGAGAGGCATTTATTTAAATAAAGCAAAACTCTTGCCTTCACATACGTACGCCGTTCTCTCGAATCCGTACAGCAGCTAGCGTTGCGAGGTATATTTTTATTTTGACGGGCGGAAAATTTGAATTTTTGTGTGGGAATAACAAATATTTAACTCAGTTAAAGAAAATTAAGTTTGTTTTGTTAAAAAAAGGACTAAACAAATAGCTTACATTTCAAAATGTTAATAAAAACTGCATTTAAAGTCTTAATCTACTTTGACCCTATCCAGTCAAGTCCGAAAGAATTTGTGAACTAGCTTAAAAATGAAATCGCTCGAAGTTCTGTGGCATGGAAATATTTCAGCGATTTGGCAAATCGATAGAAGCCAAATCGCTAGTGAATTCTGTAGCACCCCTGTATATGTAAATAGCGAAATGTTTTCGAAGCAGAATGAATGGAGAATACATTAGGCGGGTTCTAAAAAATTCTTCACTTGATATTTTATTTAAGCATAATCTGTAAGTCCTTAGCCTACACTCTGATAAGATACAAATTTAGTTCGTCACAATACTTCTCATGAAAAAAAACATGTTTGAACTGCTTTGAAATCAGAAAATTTTTGAACAGAAGCCTTTCTTACACGAAGTAATGTGCCCAACTAAATTTGTATCTCTTTGAGTACACGCTTTTAAGGTTTGAAGAAAAAGAAACTCTGACTATTAATGTAATTTGAAAAAATGTACACTGTAGTTTCAAAAACTATTGGAAACTGTTCTAAAGATTATATATAAGTTTTAATATATATTATATAACGGTCTCTAAAAATCCTCACAAGCAGTTTTGCGGTGAAGACGTTCCTTTAAAGCTTTTCAGTTTTCTAAAGCTTTAGAAAATAACGATAATATCGATATATCGATGTTTTTTGAAGGCGATATATCAAATATCGATATTGAAAATTTGGATTTTTGATATTATCGATATTGATATTTTGAGAAATATCGACAACCCTAACGCCTAGGCGTCATTTACCATAACTTTGCAGAAGTTGTGAACGCGAAGAAGAGGAGGAATCGGTACAACACCTTTTGTGCCATTGCCCTGCCTTGAGTAGAAGGAGACTCAGTACACTTGGTCAACCTCTGCTACTCAACCTCTCGGAGACATCCGGGCTAGAGATTACAGCTCTACTAAAAAAAGGTAAACAGGGAATAAATATAACATCGCTATGGGCCCAAAGTGGCCTAAGTGGGAGAGCGGCTCGCCGCTCTCAGCCATTACAACCTAACCTAACCTAAGATGGAATGAACAAATATTTTATATATATATAAATTTTTTTTAAGTTTATGAACCTATTCAGCAGAGCTATAAAAATGAAGAATTCTTTATGTTTTTGGAAAAACCTTGCATTCACAAATTTTTAATTTTGTATTTTTAATAATGAATTGTACAACCAAATACAAGAAACAGAATTACAAAATCTTTTACCGATTTCTTTCCACGACTTTTTAAAAAACATGTAACATAACTCTACTCCAGTGGTGCACAAACACACACTATCAAGCTTTGCGATAGTGTGTGTAGCAGCGAAACACGAAGTAAACATCATTATGTCAAACATGGGCTACAAGCAAAGAAATAAATATGTGTGCGTGTTATTTATAGAACACACGCATTCTCTCTTTCTATGCGTGTGTCGGCTGCGACGCCGGCAGCGTTTTCAGTTCCTATCCCTTGGTAAACCCCCCATACGCGTTTTGTGCACCACTGCTCTAATCCAATAGCGACTAGAAAACTAAAAATTAAGGAGAGTGAGTTTCTCATGATGGTAACAACATATTTAAATTTGGTGCTTCGAGTGGGGGCAGTTTTTGTATGCTTATTTTGCTATGCCCTTTGTAAATGTGAGAACAAAAGTCACATGTGGAGTTCTGACCGGCGGCGGCCATCCACAGCGTACACGAGCCGAAGTCAGTCGTGTTTTTATGCCAACGCGAACCGAACTTATGGTTGTGTGAGATCGGTGAACACTGCATTGCAAAGTAAAACGGCTGAAGTCTGGAGAGAGCTTTCTTGTCCAGCCAAACACAGAGGGCACACTTGATTTCGTGTTTTACGTTTCTTTTTTTTTGTGCTCACCGGCTCTCAGACTCACAAGTTTCGCCGGTCTTAAACAAGGGTATTTAAACTTCGATAAAAATCAGCAATAATTGTCAAAAAGATTACAATTGCTGATATCAGTATACCCCTACTAAATTCTATCCACGTGATGGTTGATAAATCACTTGAAAAAAATTTCTCACCATCATCTTTGGCCATTTTGCTGGTGATAATAAAAATCGAATGACAAGCAAGTTAATCAAATCAATTTTTGCGCTAATTTAATAAATTTACAACAACAATTTGCAATTGCCAAATGGAAATTAGCAGAGTCGGGGGCACTGCTTTTGGGCGCCTTATCAGAAAAGTAAATAAATAACAAAATATATAACACCTTTGATGGCGTGAGTGAGACGACGATGCCAGACGATAAATCAATAATTATAATCGTTTCAGCATATTTAAATAACAAATCATTTCCATTGAGATTAGACTAGGGACCCATCCCATGCCAAAGTTTGGTTAGGTTTTGTAATTCGCGCTTTTCATTTAATTTCCATTGCTTTGCTGTGCTCATTTCGAAGCTTGTTTCTTGTTATTGTTGTTGCTTTAGCGACTTTCTTCGATTTTTTTTTCATCTACTGTTATAATTTAAAAGCGAGGCGACGCTCTCAGCAATGCAGCTGTCTCTGTATGCGTGTGAGTGTGTGTAAGTGAGCATTAAAACATAACGGGCCCAATTACTGTATTAAAAAGCGTTGTAGAGGAATTTTTACTTTTTTTTTTGTTTGTTTGTTGGAGGAGGAGGAATTTCACATTTTTGTTTAATTGTTAACAAACACACACACTCACGACTTAAGCTTAAAGAGCACACCAGACGACTTGGTGATTTGTGTTCAAGCAACGGTAAATAGCAGGGTTGAGGTTAGGTGTCATTAGAACTACTGTTAAAAAAAATTAAACGGTTTTCAATTGCGGGCATTTCGTCAAAGTTCAATAACTGAGTCTAAGGGAGGGGAGAGGAGGCTGCGGGCGGGCGGCAACTCACAATGAGGCAGCAGCGTTGTTTGCGTTGAATTTCTTTTCAGCTGCCGCGATCGTATACGTTTGGCATGTTTTGCTTATCTTTTAGTTCGAATACAAACAAAAAAAAAAAAAATACACAACACAATTGAGAAAACGAACACAAATCTTGAGTTTTGATGAAGAACTAAATAAAATGCAGCGCACGCCAGGCACACACTGGGGGAACTGAACTGAGTAGTAGGATGATGATGATGATGGCGAGCGATGGCGCTGGCGTCAGCAAAAGCAAAAATGGTGGAGCTTGCAAAAAAAAAACGTAATAAGAAGAAAAGAAGGGAAAGAAATTAAGGAGAGCAAAAACGGGAATGACGAGCGCGCCTTTTTTTTTTGATGCCGAGATGCTGCTGCTGCTGGGGGAGACCTTATCTGTGTGCACACACACACACACAGAGACAGCAAATGCATGAGGCAAAATTGCGGCACATTACAAGGCAGGCTGAAATTTTTAGCTCTTCTTCTAGCTCACACACACACAGTTACAATTGTTTTCATTTACACACACACGCTTTCCGCACAGGGAAGGGGAACGGGGATTTATTGTTTTTACCACACACACACACGCACGCTTGCCAATCGGCCCCCAAAAAACTATGCCCCACCCACACCTCTAGCGCCAACCCATCTCCATGGTCGGGGGCCACTGCGCTTGTGCCAAAATCGTTCTATTTTTCAATTACCTTTTGCTTTCT
Organism: Lordiphosa stackelbergi; assembly: GCA_018904235.1. Classification (NCBI taxonomy): domain Eukaryota; kingdom Metazoa; phylum Arthropoda; class Insecta; order Diptera; family Drosophilidae; genus Lordiphosa; species Lordiphosa stackelbergi. The sequence continues at coordinate 29,132 of JAEIFU010003100.1, forward strand.
ATTCGCCTGCTGCAAACCTTGAAATTATTTTCTGTTGCAATTCACAACTGGGATTGCGAGCCACGAAATTCAAGTCCCAGCATATTCATATTTTGCTAATATGATATGCTATCATTTATAATTTTCACCTTTGCTATATCCGTGCGTATATACATATATGTAGAGGGTATGTGTGTGTGTGTGTGTATTATTCATTAGCACTTTTTTTCAGCTTGCTTTTGTTGTTGTTGGTTTTGCAAAGTCATAACGAGAGAGCACTTTACAGCCACACTTTGCCATTGATTGAATGCTTAAACATTTCACTTGCAACTCGAATTGCAGCTAATGGCATTTTATTTAGCAGTTTACTGCATATTAATATTATTAATTAACTATTTATTCACGCGACGACCCGAACGCTTCGAAGTAATGGCAAGTGTGACCGTCTGGGGTGGAGGCCATAATCTAGCGAAAATTGAGGCCACCCTAGCCATAAGTATCGATATTTCGCACTAGTGTTGTAAAATGCAAGTGATTCCATAATATACCACAAGAGCGGTTACACTAAATCTATAACTAATTTGTTAAAACAAATTGCATTTATTAAATGCTTAATAGCATAATGATTAGCAAGCTTTAAGAATTACTCAGTGCCAGCTGTAAGCAAAAACAAAAGTTTTCCCACCAGCGGCCATTAACAACTACAACAACAATAACAAAATCCCAACGAAAACTTTGACATCCGAAAAATGTTTGCCCAAACCGAATCACAAAAGAGCAGTTTCCTGGAACAGACCAAAGCAGCCAGGGAAGAGCGAGCCCTTAGCCAGCGACGTGAACAGGCTGCCCAGCTGTTGCAGTCCACACTGAAAGGATATGCAGCCAGAAGGCAGTACCACAAGCGTATCATGTAAGTTTTCACCCCGCCCCTGGCCTTGGAGATAGAGAGGAATTGAACCTTTATTTTTACAGCCAGGACTTTGATGCCTTGTTTATGGCCAGCCCCGAGTGTGATGAAGTATTGGCTCTAAATGTGTATCCTGTTTTGCGTCGCTATCTTACCCAAATCAAATTGAACAAATCGGATTTCAAATTTCGCGAGCGTCTGGAGTCCATTTGTCGCTATGTAAACAAAGCCATGGAATTGGAGAATCCCAAACTTTCGTATGCTGCCCTTTGTTTGCACAAGGAGCGTAGTTTACCTTGGATTGGCCATGTCAAGCTGTTGCTCAGCCATTGCCTGCATCTGTTACCCGAGCTGAAGCCTGAAAATCATTCCGATTCACTGGCTCTGGCTTTATTTTTGCACACACTGATTGTGTTTACAGCCACCAAATCGTGGGCCATTTTAAGGAATGCACAATTTGAGCGTCTACAGCCTGCCATGCAGAAGGTCTGTTGCAATATACAGGGTCATTTGGTGAAGCAGGGTTTCTTTAAAACCATGAGGGTGAGTGAAAATGAATGTTTTACTTTTGAAATTGTTAATTTTTGTTTTCACACAGATTATACTGCTTAAGGGCACCGCCCGCGAGGAGTTGTTGGTGAAGCCAGTGACCCTGGTGGCCATTATTACACTTTGCCTGCGTCCACTCATCGATGGTGATTTTAGTCGCAATTTGTTGTCACAATTTCTGACGGAGATTCTTTCGGTGCCCGCTTTGGTTTTACATTTACATCAGAGTGTGCCACAATGTTTGGAGCAATTCGCTTCTCTGGGTCTGCTAAAGCGAGCTCTGAGCATATCGGAGAACTTTGAATGGTTTGACGAATTTGGACACAGCATGTCGGGCACCAAATCTCTGGCCTTTCTGGGCAATATTGTTAATCTGTTTAACATTGAGAGCCAAACGGAGGGCAAGGCTTTGGCCTATCCCCTATTGACTGTAAGTAGAGGAAGCTTTTATCTTTGTCACTTTGCTTTCAAATAGGGTTGTCGAATATTTCAAAAATATCTATATCGATATTTTTGGCGATATTGAAAAAGTATCATTTCGATATAAATATTTTGGTGTCAAAAACATCGATACTATCGATATTTTTGAATAAAAGCCCGGATCTTAACAATGAACAGGTCTATTGAGGTAATTGAGGCGTCATTTGACGCGTAATAAGAACTGACTCTGAATGTGACTGCGCAAAAAAATGTAGATTTAATGTATATTTATTAAATTAACCAAACATTTGGATTTACACAGATCAGGTCGCTAAAACCAAGAAAGAAATTTATTTCTTATTTCATATATTACATAAGAAATTCTAAAAACTTAATCTTGAATTTAAATTTATGGAACGAATGTAGTGTTTACTTTTTTAAATCATCATCTTTCAAGCTAGAGCATTCGAACTACAATGCATAAAAAAAACTTATTCAGTTAAATCTTCGAACCTTAAAAACTTCTGATTTTACCAATAACACTGTGCAACACTAAAAAGTTGATACGGTCGAGACCAAAAAATTCTGAGAGAGTGATGGTGATGGTATTGCAAAAAACCTTCGCTGGGTTTGGTCTGGTTAGCTGCCGATTTCTTTTTATAGCACGCACGTTTTAAGCATGTGATTGGGACTTGTAATTCTATATATGCCAGCTGTTTTGGAATTTCGATTTGACGTCTTAAAGGAAGTTGTTGCTCTTGTCTTAGTTTACAAAACATTTCTGAGTAACAATTTAAAATAATCACATCTTTAAACTCAAAATTTCAAAAATGTCGTATAATGATCATGTTTTTCCCATCATTTTTCCAGTTTTTTATAGATACTATAATGGAGAACGAAAAGAAAGTAGCTTAGACTGAAATAAACAATCCAGTTGGACATACCAACTTCATTCGATAGGTCTTCATATAGTTAAGGGCCCTAAAGTATGTATAATAAGCAAAGCTCGAAAAATTACAGTTTTGGTAATTATTTAATACAATCAAAAATTTCGATTGTTTTGTATTAAATCAATAAAATTGCGAAAAATATAACTTAAGAAATGTAACCTAAGAAATTTGAATTTATTTACTTTTTTTACCGATAATATTCGTATTTTTCGAATTTTTATGACAGTACTGTACTTTTTTGGGCCACTAACTATATCAAGAAGTATTTTAATAAAGTTTGTTCGTACTAACGGTTTGTTTATTTTTAGTTAAACTAACAACTTTTACCTATATTACTTGTCTAAATTGGTAACAGGACTGGAAAAGTTGGAAACTGGAAAAAAGTTGTGAAAACTTGGATTTTTTGGATATCTTTTATAATTTTAAGTACAAAGATGTACTTTTGATTGCTTCAAGGAATGTTTTGTAAATGACCAAGAGCCAACAACTTTGCCAAGGACATAAAAGTAAGCCTAAAATACTTCCGAGATATAGTATCATTAATCCTACTCCAAGCTGGAAAGTTCAAAGGTCTATAAAGAAAACGGCAGCTAAAAAGCAGACCGAAACTCAGAGAGGGTTTTGTACTACCATCATACCCTTTTCAGAATTACTGGTCTCGACCGTATCAACTTTTTGAACCAAAATGTCACAGTGCCGTTGTTAGACAAAGATTTTAGGAAGACGCGTTGAGTTATGTGTTCATCGGTCATTCGGCTTCTGGTGTCGAAAGCCACACTTTTTATAGCCGATGTCAATGGTTCCGATGGCACAGGCTTTCAGTGTAATAAGATACGACAATGTAAAGTCAGAAAGCACTGGCAATGCGTCTTTCTCTGCAAACCAGCGAAGAGCGATACTTCAAAGATTACGTCTTCAGATGTCGCACACTTGTGTTAAAAGGAGAACAATATGTGTGCAGTAGACTGGCCCTTAAAAATAGATTTCAAAATA
>JAEIFU010003101.1:0-32913 GCA_018904235.1 Lordiphosa stackelbergi
CTGAACTCAGCCCAATATTATTCTTGGTTCGAACTTTTGGTTTAACTCACTTTACCATGTTAACTTTAATAAAATAACACTAGTTTATAGCCAAAAAGATCCATTTCTACTAAAAAAGATCTCAAAATCGATTTCAAAAATATTTCATGGCTACGTTTTCGAAATATGATTTTTTTTCATTTTTTAAAAGGTGCTCTTAAGATTTAAGCCATATCTCACTTCATAACTGTCAGAGTCAAGCAAGATACGAATCGAATGGTCTTTGAACTGCCAGTATGTATGCAAAACATTGTTTTTAAATCGGCTTATTAGTTTGAATCAATAACCAAAAAATATTAAAAAATTATTTTTTGATCGAAAACGCGAGAAATTTCTTATTTGAACGTCTGAAAATATACAAAAAATCCAAAAAGTTTTTTTATTTTTTCTACTATTTTTTTATTTTTTTTTTTGTAAACTAGTGTAATAGAAGAATAAATTAATTAAAGTCATATTTAAGCATTTTAGTATATGAAAAATATTACCAATACGTCGTTTATAAAAATCATTTAGTAAACTTGAATCAGGATCTGAAAACTTGGCTATAATGGGTGCCAACATTAACTCTAATTCTATTACCTCTATCCTAAGTCTTATTAAAACAGACGGCAATCGTATTACTATTTTAAGCTTTGGCGAGGATTTTTAATGTTTACAAACAAAATTTAACTGACAGTCGGAAAGCAGCAATATGGCGTAAGGGTATAAACTCGTAAAGCTCTCGAAGATATATAAAACTCAAATTTTAATCAAGGAAATTAAAAGAAAGATTTATGCTGTAATCGTTGATTTTGTCTTTTTTGAACTGATGAAAATAACTTTTGTCCCTCTCCCTTCCCCACGATACATTTTACCAAAACTGGTTCAAATATTTTGACACACTTGGTTAGGTTAAAGGTCGGTCAACTGTAAAATATGTCGAAATTTGGCTTCGTGTCGGTTTGTCTAAACGCGTTTGCAGTACCAATGTATAGTGATCAGGACAATAAACGCATGAGAATAAAATTTTCTCGGAACTTTCCCGGAGCGGTGCTTTAGTTAAAATATTATTAAAAAGCAATCAAACGATAAAGCAAATATAATTTTGTCTGTGCCGAAATTTGTATACCCTTTGAAAGTGCTCGTTTTGAAATGGGAGAGTATAAGAACGCTAAAATTAAAACAGGTAATTTTTTTTGACTGAAAACCCACTTTCCGATCGATCGTCTTCCGATTTCGAAATAATCACCGAGTTTAAGAATAATAAAATTGAAAACAAAAACTTTTATTTACTTCTGACCTGTCGACCCACAAGATATAGTCGCCCGATTTGAACAAATTTGATATCTGTTTAAAAGAATTTTATTTTAATACTTTAAGTTGGAAACAAAAAGTTTTTTCCACTAATATGCCTGCCAAAATGACTTTCGATAGGAGATGGGTCTGCAACGACACTTCTGTCATTGGTTTAAACAGCTATGGTGAAGAAGATATGCTTTGGTAACCTGCTATCTCTGCTTGAACTCGCTCAGATCGCACGAAATTTTTGTTGCATTTTTATCGTCTTTGCAAATCATGCATATCGTGATTATTATTATTTTCGCAATTGACTTAAAAAATATGTTCTGCAGTAACGGTACAGGCTAGTAATTTGTATGGAATTTTATGAAAATATTCAACAAAACCCATACTTTTGGGCAACAATATATTGGCTTAACCAAAATATATCTTCTTTGAAGAATTGTTTGATATTGTTTATTTTAAAGTTAAAGAGTAGTATTCTTTATAAAAGAAAGTAAAACAAATACGTCTAAAAGAGTCAAAAATGGCATTTTTGCAATTTTAAGCTCAAATTACAAAAATCTCGACATTTTGGACCAACTGAATCACACCAACCCCTTCAATATACTGGAAAAAGTAAAATTGTGTTGTCTTTGTTATTTTATTTTTTCGATTCCTCTTGAATGGGTGGACACTGGACACATTTTTTGTTAACAGAATTGATCGTTGCTCTTGTAGCAAATTCTTCGTCTGAATTCATTAGACAACTCACTAATAACTGAAATAAAGCAATGCAACTCGCTGCTCTCAAGGAACTGCGCTCACAATGATCGCTCGCTCTTGACTTGCATGCTCTCACTACTGTCCTCTCCTTGTATTATTAAATCATGGTAAATTCTGACAGCAAATTAAAAATTGATTAATGTAACTAGCTTCGCTCAACGCTTTCACTATGTTATCTTATCGCATTGCTCATAGCAAGAAATATTACTCGCTTCTCAGGCCTTCGGGCGTAAATACGGCATCCCTTAAAGTCCCTCGAATTCTTGAAAATTGCAATTCTAAAAGCCGTTGAACGTCCGAATTGACTTGTTCTGCCGAACGTAAATCTGACAGGAAACAGTAATACTGTATACCAGCACAGAAATAGAACAAAAACTTTAGGGGACCATCTACACAGAAGTCGTCTAGCCTGTGACAGCTCTTATTCTGTCTACCGAACTGTGTAGCGAACTAAATCCAAAAACACTCTATTACTCTTGTCTTGATACCTCTGGGCATACCAGGCAATAAGAAAGCAGACAAATGCGCAAAAACTGTTCAGCGCTGTCAACAACAGCGGTAACGGGCAAACAAAGCCCCCTGCAGGATATTATGACAAAAAACGGCATATTCCTATCACTCTGCCCAAAAACACAAACAAGAAAGAAAGCATCCAACATCTGATAATTATTATACCCTCAAAGCACTCAAATAGCGTATCCCATGTCCGAAATATTTTAATGCTTTCTTGATATTTTCTAAAAATCTGAAATTGTAGACAACTAATTTAAAAGAAAAACTGACACAATCCGCATTAATTTCCCACATCTGAAGTTGTCAACAATCCTGCTAAAAAGAATATTATTTTACCTTTTAATTGGCAGTGTATATTACTGTTTACTTCAGCCTGTTTCGAGCGCGTCAATAAAAAAAAACACATTTTAAAGCTCAATTCCCATTTGTTTCGCCGCAAATTGCTTTGCTGTACACATTTCAGTTCGAAAATGTTTTTCTATATTCCACTTGAGTAGAAATTCTTTCATTTTGCTATTGGTTTTTATTTTATGTAAGCGGATTAGTCATGTTTACGATCATTATCTACCACTTGATTAGACTGATTAGACAAACTGTCTATACTTTTTAGCATGGAAGTGTATTTTATACTACATGACCAATTACTCATAACAATCACAGAGTTCATTTGAGGCATGAAATCGTGCTGATTAATTTGTTTATTATTTATGTTTGTACATCAAACTGATAAGAGGAGGAGCGCAAGCAAACAGAGGCAATTCCGCAATCAAGTTTGTGTTGAGACAGGGCGAGAGAGTTTAAGCTTATCAACTTGCTTTATAAATATTTCCCAATAATTATGAATGAAAGGCAGGAGTACATAATTAAACAGCAAAAACCAGATGCTGAATCAATGAATGAACACTTCCCATATAATACACAAAGTTGTACACGTTTTTCCATTGAATTTCATTCACTAACAGACACCGAGATTGTGTGTTTAGGAGAGGGAGGTGACCGGCTAGTTTTCTCCTATTAACTGGGCGTTGTGAGTCATGCCTGACATTTTCATTTAGCGTATAAAATCCATAATAAACATTTTGTAAATAAATAAGTAAATAGAGAGGAAGAAAGCTAATTTGGCACACACCAAACAATGAGTCAGGCAGGTTAAGAAATCACAGACAGAGAACTCTTCTTTCCTCAAACTGTAAAATTGCATAGCTTTAATACATATTTCTTCGAGTGTAGCTGAATATACAACATGTTGTGTTCGTTCCATTAAAGACTTTGATCGAATTACGCATCAACATATGTTCATACGTGCGGTTGTGGTTTGTGTGATTGTTCAAATGTGTTGCAGATAATCCAATGGGGCATGTAAGTTAGTCATTAATGGCTTTCGCCCGCGACTTTGCTTTTCTGTTTTTTGTTAGTTTGAAATTTTAAATCGATTTCCAGTCTTTAATAAAATTGCTTCGTTTTTAAGGTAATCGGTGAAATTATCTTAGAAATATAATTTCTAATTCGCTTTTAAAATTCCCTTAAGGCCTTTGCCTACCCTAAGATACTGTGTGTATTGGTGGCTAAATCTGGTGCCCGCAGCTCAGGCAGTGTAAACAACACTATTTTATGGTCTTGGTGTCAGCTAGAAGGGGTAATTTGTTATCAATTTTTAAATAGATTTTTAAAGGATATACACACATTTCTTGGAATTCGTTATCTTTAACTACTTTATCAGCATTTTGTTTTGGTGTTTCAATATTTTCTTCTTCTATTAGGATTATCAGCAAGGTCAAACGGATTGAATAATTATGAAACTCGTAAATTTTGTTGCTTTAAGCGATAAAAATTTTTTTGTAAATTTCCCTTTCCCACTATTTATTTCTTTATGAGCCACGTGTGTGACCAAAATGACCAAACGTATAGTATGTGGACGTTTTTTAGTTTTTGTGTAGCTCTTTTAAAGTTGAGCACGCGATTTGTGTTGGCTAATGACAACCTTGACAGTGAAAGGTAAACAATTTGTAATAAACAAAGAAATGGACTTAGAGAGGGGGACAACCCACACAAAATCACATGTCAGACGATTAAGTGAAGCAGTTTTCACGCTAGATAAATTATTAAATGCATTATTGTAGTGACGTCTTTAATACAACACTTGTAATTATCAATACTATACGAATAGAATGTAGAGTCATTAATTGTGAGTATTTTCCCAAACAATCCCAGACATATCTAAAGCATGCTTCATGTCAATCCTCCCGTAATGACACGCTATTAACTAGAACTGTGCTCTATTTCTGTAATTATATATCATCTATAATTATACACAGTATTCACAATACTGTCAATATTTCTCATACATACAAATTTGTATTGCAGTGAATGGTTTTTATATACAGAAAATTATTATAGAGAAAAAACAAATTATTAATGAGAAACATTTTAAATTCTTATTTAGGCTGTAGAGGTCAGAGGGGAGTTCGAAATTATTTATAAACAAGTTGGAAAGTCGGTCAAGCCCGACTATAACATACTCTGTACCCGGAGTAGGAGCTGAAAGCAGCGCTGCCGCTGTGCTCATCTCTAAGTTTCTCTCTCTTTCTCTCTTGCGGTGAGGGGGGTGTTTTTATTTTTTTTTTGCTCATAACTTGAGAACTGCTCATCCGATCTTTATCACTTCTTCAGCGAATCGATACATATTACTAATGACTAACTATCTATCATCTATCTCATCTAATCTCATCTCTGAGATTTGTTTGTTCATACGGACTGACGGAGAGACTGACATCGCTATATCGACTCTGCTGTTGATGCTGATCAAGAATATATATACTTTATAGGGTCGGAAATGATTCCTTCTCCCTTTTGTACCCTTGGTACAGAGTATAAAAATTATTTAAACTTTTAGTACATCCTTTCGATGAGAGAGAGAGAAGGCACAACAGCACGACCAGTTTTCGAAAACACAGTTTTAAAATAGTATCACAGGTCATAGAGCTTCGTCAATCGGGATTGTCCCTAAAATCTCTAGAGATTTATGTATAAACGCTTGCATTTCATATTGAAACTGCTTGCTTTTTTATGTCAGGTGACACAAATATTCTCAGTTACTAGATCAGAAAAAGAAACCGACTGTTCAAAGCTAAGTAGATTTAGTCTGCACGGTTTCATAATAATTAAAGAATTTACCTGCCCTCGTAAAAGCGTAAATCAAAACGCGTAAACTCCAAAAGTTTACTACACAACATTTGTTTTTACATATACCACATACATTGAGAAAAAAGTATAGTTTTTGATGATCCTCAGGATATTTTCGGTATCAATTTGGACTGTATAGTTACCTATCCTATTTTGGGATCCATTGGATATTTCCAAGTCGATTTATTTTCGCTTAAAATGGATATATCAGAAAAAAATATGTTATTGATCTTTATTCTTCATCCAAAGGAGCTGAAAAATGTGAAAATGATATTTAAAAAAAAATGGATCTTAAAGTGGATATTTCGAATATCGAATTTGGAAAAAAATTTATTAATGTTAGAGTTTTTATTACATTAGCTGGTCATTGTCGACGGTTAAATAAGATATGTAGGGTAAATATTCGGGTAAATAAAAGATTGTCATAAAGACGGTCAAATAAACAGGTAAATAATATTTGACAATGGTAGACGAGTATATAGGAGATGTAGTTCAATCGGTCTAAGTAAATCGAGAAATTTGCAAAATTTTGTGATGAGTTCAGATTGTCAGGAAGAAGAGGAACACTATAGCCGCTCGCGCCCTTGTTTTTCAGTGTACACTAGGAAGAGAGTAGGTAGAAAACTTTGCGGTTACGGTTTGGAAAGAGGGTTAAAAATAATGAAGAAAATAATTGACAAACATCAACACTCTCAGTGCAAAAAAAAAATGATATGTTTGAGAGAGGCGCTCAAATAGCCCCGCTAATTCTTATTTTTTGTTTGGTTTGGGGGAGCTGAATTTATTTACGCACACTCGGGGAACTAATTGTACGTAGTAAATTGAAAATACAAAAGGACCAGGATTGAACAGTTTTTTGGAGGAGTAAGCCGAAGATAAGTCAGCGTGACTAGCGCAGATTAGTGAGTGGCTGAAAGGAATTCATAAAGGACCGCTAATGCGTTAGCTGCTGAATGTGGCCTAAAAGTGCTCGCTGGGCCGTTGCACGGCCTTTTTAATGAAATCTGAAAACATAGTGCTACGAATATTTAAGGTGGCAGCAAGATTACTGGATCGCCATAAAGAAGCCCGGATAAAATTCGCCGGAGATAACATGGGAACTGACTAATCAAAAATAAAAGTTTTTATAGAGCAATGCAAATATTAATTTATCTTTCTAGATAATTTTCTCGGATGGGAAACAGTTTAATTTGGACGGTCCTGATGGGTTTCGCACTATTGGAGGGATTTGAGGAAGAAGCCCCTGTAATTTTCTATGAGAAGTTTTGGTAGGAGGATCAATAACGGTTATTTGGGCTGCGTCTCTGAGAAGTGTGGATGATTGGGAACTGGCATTTCCAAGCACTCATATCAACTCAAGGGAGAACGAGGACATTTTGAAAATGAATTTATTGCCTTTTCTTCGCGGTCGAAAGCGTCAAAAGTTCATTTTCCAACAGGACAATGCATAAATGCACGGCTTGAATGCAATAATGTTCGGTTTTTGGAGTAGCCCGCGTGCCCCCCGGACATGAATCCGATAGAAAACCTGTGAGCGTTGCTGGTCCGAAGGATTTATGCTCAAAGCCCTGAGTACAATAGTACTAAGGACCTCAAATTGACAATAATTAAGCAGGAGAATAACTGTCCCTTAGGGGTTTAAAAAACATCTGGACAGTATGCCGAATAGGATCTATGAGTTAATTAGTGTTTAAGGAGGTTACACTATTATTACATTGTATAAAAATATATTAATTAGTTAAATTTTTATATAAATTTTATTTATAAGTTTATTACCAAAACATTAAAAATAATAGTTTCGGAAATGAAACATACACGACTAATTTTTGCACTGAGAGTATTAATGTTATATCATTTATTTTCTCTCATTTTTAACGCTCTTTAAACGGTATTTTTTTTTTACATTTTTTTTAAAATTTTTTATTTTTAATTTTATTATATTTTTAATAAAATATATTTTTTATTTTTAAAGTTTTTTTTTTATATATATATAAAAAAATTTTGATGCGTTATGATTGATAACACTGTGACACATATTTCAACTCAAAAAATTTGTACGGTCGAGAAAAAAAAATTCTTAAAAGGGTATAATGGTAGTATAAAAACCCTGTCTGGGTTTGGTCTGATTAGCTGCCGTTTTCTTTCTATTGCACTTTGAACTTTTCAGCTTCAGAGTAGGATTAACGATTCCATATCTTGTAAACTATTTTGAATTTTGCTTTTATGTCTTTAGCAAAGTTGTTGCACTTGGCTTGGCCTACAAAACATTCCTTTGTAGCAAATCAAAAAAATACATCTTCATACTCAAAATTACAAAAGTTGTCCATAAAAACAAAGTTTTTACCACTTTTTTACAGTTTTTCAACTATATTTTGAAATCCGTTGCAAATTTGGGCAAGTAATTTGGCACGAAGTTAAAGCTTAGACCAAAATAAACAAACCGTTCGTTGAAATAAACTTCATTTAATTACTCTTTAATATAGTTAATAGCCAAAAAGCATGTAAAACTGTCATAAAAACTCTAAAAAAACAATATTATCTGTAAAAAAGTAAAAAATTAAATTTCTTCAGTTACAATTTTTAAGTTATATTATTTCGCTATTTTATTGATATAATACAAAACAACCGAAATTTTTGATTGTGTCAGTCAATAGCTACCAAAAATTGTGAGTTTTCGAGTTTTGGTTGAAATTATTCATGCTTAAGGGGCCATAACTATATGAAGGACCTATCGAATTAAGTTGGTATGTTCCAATCGTTTGTTTATATAAGTCTAAGCTAAGTTTTTGTCCTTCATTGCTTAGTCAAGTTCGTTACATTTTTCAAGGCATAGTTATAAAACAGTACAAAATGTGGGGAAAACATGATGATTTTACGACATTTTTGTAATTTCGAGTTTAAAGATGTGACTATTGGGACTTGCTACTTAGAAATGTTTTGTAAACCAATCCAAGAGCAACAACTTCCTTTAAGACGTCAAAGCAAAATTCCAAATAGTTTACGAGATATTGAGTTGCAAAGGTAAATCAGAAGCCGAAATCTTCAAAGTGCAATAAATAGAAAACGGCAGCTAACCAGACCATACCCAGACAGGGTTTTATACTACACCCTAAGGCTGCCTTCACACTGTTCGACACATGACCCATGATATCTAGTAGGCCCGCATTTCCCCATGAAATTCTATGAATTTGACAACCTATTCAAATTTAAAACAGAACAAAAAGCAGGACTACTAGACTATCATGTGTCATGTGTCGAACAGGTGTAAGGCAGCCTTACATGAAGATTTAAAAGATGGTAATTCTAATGTAAGCTTCATTTCTTCGATTTGTGTTTAAAATACTAAAGTGGCCGTAGCAACGCACACCCGGGGCAGCTATTTTTTTAGATAAATCGTTCAAAGCGATAGCTTTCAGCCGCTTGCACCATATGAGCCAATATACTCACAATATTATATTTTACCACTTTTTATCATACACGCAAATCGTTCATTCTTGTGTAATTAATTGTGAAAACTAAACCCCTGGCTATAAATGTCATTCGTTGTTATGCAATTCGTTGAATGCTCCAATTAGTCAATGGGGGTCATTGTAATTATATCCTCCTAACAGTCGCTTTCGCTTGGCACAGTTCACACGTAATCTTGACCTGTTTCATGTTAAGGTTATTTTACATATTGATTTTATAGTTCATATTTCTATTTTCAATGAAATGCTGAAATTTCAATAAAGGATAAGTAAATCAAATGAACATTTTGTGTAAATTACACATGCATCAATTTGGTGGTAAATTATTAAATGATTCATTTTGGTAATCCACTTGATACCGAAGGGGCATGCTGTTGGATCGCACAAAAAAATATGCGTGTGTTTAAAGTGCACTGCAATTGAAAGTGAAAAGGAAAATGAATAATATAAAAGCCCCCAATCCCACATTGTTGATCATCATATAAAATGATGAGAAACGGAAATGCTTTAGTTTTCTGCAAATGCAATTGTGAACTGATGATAACATAAGGAGTGTACACGAGAAAACAAACAAAGCAATGCAAGAAACTCTGATGATGGGGTTAATACCCAGAATGCATAAGTTTTGCAAACTTTGGAATTTAAAATTTCCTAATTTGTGACTAACCGATCGACTATTCCTGACTTAGAAGTTTGTTTCAATTAATGAAAGTTTTTTATTTTTAGAGAAATTAAAAAATAGAACTTATCGTTTCGTTTTTTATTTGGTTTATTGTTGCAACACAGAAAATATATTTTTTAAGTGTTGGGGGTAGTGGGGGACGGATATGCTAAGTGTGTTATCTGTATCTGTTGTGTAAGTCGCTGCCAGGTATCCTAATGGGGTGGCATTCGTTTTGGAATTTGATAAAATAACATGACTCTTTCTCCTGCTGCTGCCGTCCTTTAAATTTCCGTATATTCTTAGTAGACCAAGCGCAAACGTAATTGACGTATGGCCTCTGCCATTCCCTTGGTCATAGTGTACACAAACGATATGGCAAATCCAAATAGACTTATCAGGAATAGCCATGGCGTTATGAGCACCACAATAAGAAATAGTAGCGTATCATTTGTCTTGGCATTGGCCATGCGCCAAAGCATATGGCGCATGGTGCTGCGCAATTGAAATTTACAACGCCAAAAACGAAAACGCATATTGGTCATGGACACACCCAAACGCATGCTCTGCTGTACAGTTCCGACCAATAAAGTGCTTAGCAGCAGCAGCATCAGCAGCAAGTTCTTAAAGAAGACGTTTTGGCCCAAACGCTGAAGCGCCGCTTTCACTTGCTGCTGGCGCTGCGGCGGCATTATCGATATCAGGCAATTGAATGCACGGCGCCAGCGCGTTTCCTCCGTATCGCTGGTACGCACATTCTTGAGCTCCATACAATACTCCGTCTCGGAGTCCGTATCACTATGATGTGTCCACGAGTTTGGGTCCTGCATATCTGACAGCTGACGCATCTTGCGCAGTAGTGGACAGGCCTTATTTTGCTCCAAGGTGCTGCCGCTACCCTCTAGCGTCGTCATATCGCCCTCATAGTGGCCATTAAAGTTGGTCATAATTGGCATACCTCCTATGGCCTCACCCAGGGAAGAGCGTGGTGTAATTCCGCGAAGATTGCGTACTCCACCACCATCCACTTTACATGGCAGCGCCTCACCTCTGTCATAAGAAGCGATCTTACAGCATTTATAGGTTTAGTTTACTATCAAACTCACCCTTCAGTCGTGTTTTTAGGTGTACGACTCATCGAACGTACGGGTATCTGCGGTTTCCAGGGCATACCATTAAGACCCTCCGCCGAGTTGAAGCTAGTCTCAACAAACTCCTGGGCATTAAAATTAAAGCCGCTAGCCCCAAATGCACCACATCCGCCAGTAAAAGGCGATCGTTGTTTATGCATTATTTTAGTTTTTTTTTTTTAAGATTTATACTTATTTAAGACGACTTTTAACTGATTCGAAAATCTAGCTGTGTTAGAATTTATTTACGTACGTTCTGAAAAGTCTACTATCTGGCGTTTGATAAACTGTTTACGTAAAACTCATATACCACTAAGGCGTTTTTAATACATATGTATCTCTAAATGGAAATTTCAATTTCGAATAATGATAAGATTATCTAGATATTGACAATGTCCAAATTTATGGAAGTAGATTTATCTTATAGCCTATTTCCATTATGATTACATATTTCGAAATGTATATTAATTTTTTTGATCGTTTTCTTAGCAAATGTACATATATTGTTAAAAAAAAAAAAAACAAATTTTTTCATGCCGTTACCGAGATTTGAACCCAGGTCTCATGTCTTAACCTCTACACATATTTGAAATATGTACATTGTACATTTTTTTTCCTATGGAGAATTGTAACATATTATTGAATATGTGATAATATGTGAAAATAAGTACATATTTGCTATAGTGGAAATAGGCTATTACTTATCATCTTGTCATCTGAGATAATGTTAAGAGAGTTCTTGGCTTTATATACACAGGGTGCAAATCGGTCTCTAAAGTACAGGACCGGTTCTAATAAAACTCTTTGGATATCAATTTGATATTATCAAGAACTTCACAAATTTATAGTCCGTACCGAAACTCCCTTTTGGTTATATATGTTATGGTAAGAGAACTACTTCAAAATAGAGAGTAAAGTAGAGTAAAAAGCTTATAATTAGTTCGTGCAAATAAATGTAACAGACAGAGGAATTTAACTCCATTATAATTAAGTGTATATCGTTCACTTACTTCAAGACAGCCATAACTTAAAATAATGATTTAGCGAACAAGGCCTCAATGGGATTAACTCAGCGTAAACAGTTCTTTTAGTATCGAGTAAATCTGATCAAATATTACAAATAATAATAAGTAATATTCTAAAGATTAGTGTTAAATGCTTGGTTTCAAACCTCCAGTGTTTTGTTGCAATTCTGCAAGTTGTTGCAATTGACAAGCTAAGTTAATTTCGGAAATATAAACAACATGATTTTTCTGGATAGGTTGCATCAAATATATAAATTCTTTAATTAGTTTCAACATTGAAATTTGCGCTTTAATAAATATTCGCAAAACCAACAAGTCTTTCATTCTAAACAAAACTAATCACCTCAGTGGCTCCATCTGTGGCTACGCCACGTTATCTATTTAGTTTAAATCACAGATTAGGTTTAAGTTCGGTTTATTGGAGACGGCGTGTTGCCGGTAAGAATGAGTGTCACAGAAAAAGCGGAGAGATAAGTCAGAGTGTGTGGGAGTTAGAGATGTAAGGCGGGATTATCGAGCATCGATAGTTGTTGGTGATAAGTGAACTAGTTAGATGAACTGGATATGTGATTGTAGCTGGATGAACTGGGACTGGAACCGCCACGTTGAGTTGACTGGCTTATTTATGAAGTCGACGCTGAATGCTGGTTTGTATATATTTCTTTGATATGTTGTGTGTTATTACACGTGTACGGTGGCTCAAGAGGTTGCTTGACTGATTGTTACGCAGGGACTTAGGATCCATATCGCTCACTTACTTCAATACTGGCATAATTCAAAATAATCCATTTTAAGAAAAACACGTTTAAAGTTCTCAATGGATTTAACCCAGAAAAAATGGTTCCTTTAGTTTCGAGTTAATTAATTAAACTTTTTGTATCTGGCTGGCTTGAGGTCGGTGGAGAGTTACAATTCAATGTAATCAACACAAATCAACAGCTGTTTCGTAGATAACCACATCTTCTCGTCAGCGGATTTTTGTATTGCATATTCACATTCAAACAACCACTCAGACTTAGGTTTGATTGTGAAGTCGGCGAATAACGCTTTGAGGATTTCAATTTATCCACTTCACAGCCTAAAATTCTGCAATGGTTTATGAACCTGTTGCTTTTGCTTACCAGTTAATTAAAATATTATAAATTTAAAATGCTTATTGATATAACATGAAAAGATAATGTTTTAACTGAAAGCCGATGAGTGTTTGCACAGCGGACAACTGAGATATGACGTTGAACCTAAAACGAACCTGTAAAATTATAATGGGACATGTTTTCATATCACATGGAAAGTATTGAAGTAAGTGAGCGATATGTTGTTGAAATGTTTGAGCGACTTTTTTAATTTTGTAAGCTCGAATATTTAGTTGATGTATTAGACGTGAAGATTTTAGCTGAATATCACTGAGTTGGTTAGATGTTGCCTAAATGTCAATCACTGATGTCGATGTTGAGGATCGGACATGTGTGCCTGTAGCTATGTTGTCAAATTGACTGGACATCTGTGCCTGTGTGAGTGTAAATCCGCCAGCCACCAGTCCCTTTTTGGCTATTTAAGCCAGGCTGAAGAATCATCTTGAACTCTGATATGACGTCTTCATGTACGGATGATCCTTTTGTTCGCTGCGAACAGTTTGAGACCGTTGTTGATGAGGCAGCGGATTTTGCATATTTTTAAACAGATTTTAATCCTAGTAGATTAAAATAGAGTGTCCAAAATGCGAAAAAAAATTTGTTCAAAAATTTTCTCCCCTATAGTAAGGATTAGAATTTGTTTCAAAATATGCAAAATCCGCTGTCAATTGATGAGTTAATTGAAAACTCATTTTATCGGTTGTTGTTGTTTTTTCTGGGCGTGCTCAGAAATTTCACAACTTGTAGGTACAATTCCATGAACAAAACCACACCTTAACTGCTGCTGAAGAATGTAAATGCGCAAATAGTGGTTGGAGCGTAGCTTCCTCGGCGATCGCAAGTTGTGTGCTGAAGACGCCGGCAGCATGTTTGTGTGTGTATGAGGGAGTTTGAGTGTGTGCACTTTTTGATGAAGCCGTTTGTTGTATTGTTGGCACTTTATTTATGTGAATTTGTTTAATGTTTTTTGCACATTTCACTTTTGCTGTGTTGTTGCTATTGCAATGGGTTTGTATGTTTGTTTTGGGGCGCTAGTAAAGCCATTAAAGTATTCATTAGAGGGGGTCGATTTTTTTCGCGCAAAGCGTATAAAAAACATAGCATAAACGTAGTATGTATGTCCATAAACGTGTAAAAGTACAGATATCTGACATGGTAAGAGATAGAGGTTTGACTTGTATGGGACAAATACTTCTTGTAGATGCAGGCAGATAAATTTTTATGTCACAGGTTGCCACGCCCCCTTCCGCCCCCGCAATTTAAAAAAAACCTCATATCTCCCACAGTTTTGCAGATAGATGGTTTGTACCTTCTAAAGATATTTTGTAATCATGATTTTTTATCAATTCGCCAAAGAAATTATGAAGATCGGATGAACGATAGCGGAGTTATACGGAAAAACAAAAAATGTTGATGGGTAGCACCGGTTCAACGTTGATGGGCAGCACTGGACTCACTTTATGACTTCTTTATCACTTTGTGTGGCTGCTATATTAAATTTATCAGATAAATGCAAGCTTTGGGGGATACAGAGTATGTTATAGTCGGGCTTCACCGACTTTCTAACTTGTTTTTTGGGAAAATGTAATATAAATATTTAAAGACAATTTACGCGGACTAGGAATTCATTTTAGACCCATGGTTTCTTGGTGAAATTTTCTGACCGTAGATTTCGTTTTTGCTATACGCTTTGTACGTTTTTTTCGGCCCATACAAATCGACCCCCCTAGTATTCATACTTGAATGGAACAGCGGTTAGTGTGCTGGGCTGCTGTGCGGCAGGCGTGGGCTCAATCCCGCCTCGGACCATCTAATCAAAACGTTTTTGTCTTTCTTTAGAAAATAGCTTTTAGACATCCGGTTGCCTTCACCAGCTATTGGCGCCAGCTGTGAAGTAACTAGCCATGAAAAAGCTTTTTAAACTTTGCCGTTCGGATTTGGCGTTAAACTGTAGGTCTTGTGCGAAAAATTATGGCTTAGCTTTGGAGCTGTTTAGCCAATTTTACATTTTACATTACATAAAAATTATATTCAACTGGTGCATTTAAAAGGGCAATCCCACTCACCTTATCTTCTTTATAAACATACCATGAACTTCCCTTCCACTCTCTTTATTACATATACATCACATTTTATGATATTGTCATGCTATGACAAATGAAATTACAAATAATGTTTACAGTTTGTATCTTTTTTGTATTGTTTTATTTAAAGGTTCTCTCTTTGGAAAAGCTACTGTTGCTGATTAAATCCCCCTTTTGAGTCATCCACAAAGGAAGCCGGAGTGCATGTCAATGCCTCAGTTCAATGTAATGCGTTGAGTGGCCACATTCATTAAACTTACTTTGGTTCACACACACCCAGGATCAACATGCTACACCTTATCTTTTTTGCTTGCCTGCCACTGGTGCTGGCCACCACTGAGCTGTTAGATGGGCCTAACATATGCAAGAAGCGGGTCACGTAAGTCAACTAGAAAATTAAAAAAAAATCAAGTATAAAACCTAATGTCTGTTCACAGCTATCCTGTGGAGGTGGTCACCACAGAATTGCAGTCATATCAGGAGCGGGTCAACAATTGGTGTATTAGTGTGCCACCACGCTGCTCTACGTACCGTATCAAACATCGAGTGATCAATAAGACACAGACTATAAACAAAGTTCAAATTGTACGAGAATGCTGTGGTAAGATCTATTAAAATTTGTGGATTCTCTTAAATTGGTCTCATTTTATGCACTTGCTTTCAGATGGCTATATTAATATAGGCAATGAATGTGTCCCCCACTGTACTGAACCCTGTCAACATGGTAGATGCATTGCTCCAGAGAAATGCAAGTGCGATCATGGTTACGGTGGACCCGCCTGTGATATAAGTTCGTTGACACTTTGATTATTTACTTTGGTTTTACTATGTTGTGTGTTTATGTGTTGTTGAAAAAAAAACCTCTACAATGAACTGCCTTGGACGCATGGGGTGTGGCACATCAGGGGAATTTTTTTTAAATATAAAGCTAAATGATTTATTGAAAACTAAAAGGAAAAACATTCGAATAGCCCCTGATGAGCCAAGTTCTATGTCTAAAGCTTAATCCCTTGCTTTATAGTAACTGTAAATTAAGTCTATTTAAATACCCTTGCAGAGAAAAGTTATATATAATGCAGAGTTTGGTAGTCTGTAGGATTTACCCATAACTAATTTCTGATGAGTTGAGCCACGAGTTAGTCATAAGAATCTTAGGGGATCTTAAGGTCTAAGAATATCAAAATCTGAGATTTGATGCATTTAAGGCAGGGTTTGTCAACAAGAGCGGGAAATAAAGCGACTTTTGTCAGCTCTGACCTACTTCATCGACTGCTGGCCAGCGACTGAAAAGCGTTTTCCTCTCGCTAATCTCCAGCTAGTTTGTCTAACATGTCAAAACTCCATCTCAAGCAACATACAAAAAAAAACACAAAATAACTCAATAAAAAAAAAAAAACAATGGATCTCGATGACAACGATGAGGACTGTATGCCACCACCAAATACCAACACCTTTGGCATACCCAATGATCCTCAACTCTTGGCCGAATATGCCCTCTACAGACCATCAATGGCTACCCGAAGAATACTGGGCGAGCGGAATCGTAAGGTTTATACCGAAGCCTTCATAGAGAACGAACGTTTGGGCACCTTAGCCGATCTGTGTGTACGTGCCTTGGCCAAATTGGGTACCCTACATATTGCGGCTCCGGTACGTCAGGATCCCTTAAAGCTACGCATACACTACGATAGTATCGATGTAAATCTACCTCTAAGGGAATGCTACTTTGTAGACGATCTTCGTTTTTGGCGTCGTGTGGTGCTTGCCAAAAGTTCGGATAAATCCCTGCCGTTAAAGCAGCTACATGAGTATGACTGGAAGGGTCAGGGTATAAGCATCAAGTATGTTGAATTGGTTGAGTCCTGTGAAGCGGGCTATTGGCCGGAGCAAGAGATGTCGGAGCTTGCCGCTCTAGTGAGCAATCATGTACACTCCCTGCACATACGACATTTGAAATCACTGACCGAACACGCTTTTGACAAGCATCTGGAGAGCGACTCTGAGTTAGATGTGACCTCTGAAGAGTCGGAAGAGTTGGAAATATCCAGCGATGAGCCCGACACCAATGATGAGGAGGAAGCGGACGAGGAGGACGATCAATCATCTGTACACGAAACGGCCAAATTTAGGTTGATTAAACAAACTGGCGTAGCCTTTGATAAGGGTACCAAACTGGAGGAGGAAGAACCCAACATTAGCCAGGGTGAACCGGAACCGTTTCAGCTGAGCGATGATACGGATAATGTTAGTGAGAAACGACGTCGATCACGCAGTGCCCGTAATGCTGCGCGTCAGGAATTGCGGAATTTGAATGAAGCTAAAAAAGCAGAGCGGGAGTTGCGTAAGAGACGACGCTCAATGCTGCGAAAGGTGCCGGTCGAGCCGAAACAAAAGAGGAAGAGCAAGCGTGCGGGTACGATTCAAGGAGTCTTCAATATTAAGGTATAGTGAACTATCTTCTCTGTCGAGTTACTTACTTTCCCACACCCTCAAGGTGGCACCCGAAACAGAGGACAACGAAGATCAAATAATCGACAGGCGCAATAAGGAAAAACTCTTGCGTCGCCTCAAGCTCTGCGACTATCCCACCAAGCACTGCCATCACATTGATCTCAGTTTCATTCGTTATTTTAACAACTTGGTGTCCTTCACACTGGAGTTTCTGGGTCCGCAGTTGGGCCGTGAATTTCACAGTAGACACTTGAAGTTTTCCTATGATGACATGTCACGCCTGTCGAAGGGTCTAAGAACGCTTGAAAAGCTTAAGATCTTTCGTCTACGAAACAGTCAAATGGATGTCATTAAAATGCAGATCTTGGTACGAGCCTTAAAGAATCTGCCCTCTTTGGAAGTCATTGACTTTGGCTATGATCAGATGAGCGATGAATGCGGTGCCATTTTGGGTAGTCTTATGAGGCGGGAGAAGATGATCAAAGCTTTGGAACTGGAATATAATCGTTTCGACACTATGACCGCTTCAGCCATTGGTTTGGGCCTCCACCAAAACAATGACGGAAAACTAGTGTATCTGGGTCTGGCCCATAACCTCATGGGTGATGAGGCCCTTCACATATTATGTCGCCACATTGTCGGCACCCACCACGTGGAGGAGCTCAATATATCGGCGATTGGGGCTAGCAAGGTGGCGGTGGTTCAAGAACTTGATTTCCTGCTACGCAAACACAAACCTCTTCGTCGCTTAGACATGGTCGCCTTACCTCTTGATCCGGAGTTGGGTAGAGAACTCATCTGCGCCCTGTATACCAACGAAAATATTACACACTTTGACTGCCGTGGATGCGAACTGGATACTGACGAAGAGTTCGAGGCGGATATGGTAGTAAGGCGCAACGAATACAGGTCACAACACAAATATTTGGGAGATACGACCAAAACGGAAGCGGATATCTTAAATCATGTCAAAGGTATAAAACATCCTGTGGTGCAGAAAATCGAACAGGATTTGTCTCGTAGATGGGATTGCGTTAAAGTTCGTCCAAACCAAACACCCAGCGAACCTAGCCTTGAAGAAGAGCACGAAGACCGCTCAGAGCAGGAGTATGACATTTGGGCCGAGTTGGGAATCAAAACTGGAAATCAAACTGTGGCGAAAATTGAAATGGAACCAGAGCCCAGTCAAAAATCTGCACAAAGTCTGGGACTATTCACCTATGACTCGAACTCATTTGATTTGAACCAGTTTCGGGAATATGTACATCAGCCGGGTCCAGGCAATCGACACTATTATTTTCAACAGAACAAATTTTAGATTCGATTTGAAAAATTTTTTAAAGTGAGACAGTTTCCTAGATTCTTCAGGAAGTATTTTAGTCTAAATTTTATTTGTGATTTTATGTAAATGTTAAAAAATAATAGAAAAGTATTTTAAATTTATTATTTGAGTTAAGTAATCTTTCGGGCTTTGATGGCTCTTGGGCCATCATCCACAACTAAAAAACCTAAAGAGGTTTTGTGATCGAATAACTGAGCAACTTGTTGCTGTTGCTAGAGTCACACTTACACTCGCAATGCCAAAATGTGAATGTGTTTTTTGCCGCCCCCTGACGTAAACTCATAGAAAATCTATTCGGACTTTAGCTTTCATGCGATCACTTTCCACAACCGAAAGTATGTTTTTTGATGGAAATCAAAGTTGCAAACCCTTACAATGTTTTTCGGAGCTTCGGCCCGCTGGTTCGAACCAAACCTATCCAAGGGTTAATATTTGAAATTTTTGAGGCTCGAGGTTGTTGTGATTTGTCCCGCGTTTTACCAACGTGAGAGTCAAGTGTCAGCGCAAAGTGACACTTTCGGCAGATTCTGCAGGCTACAAAAACTCTCTTTGATTGATCAAAGAGCACGTTGAGAAAAGACGAGTAAAATGTCATTTCTGTTCCCTTTTCAACCCTATCTAAGGGTTACTGTTTTCTTACAGTTTAGAATAATGGAACACTTTTATGTGAGCTCTGCTTTAGACTCTGTCGCACAATAACGAAACAAGCAAAAATTGTTAGGCATTAGAACCAACCCAAAAATGGGTCCTGATCGAGGCGTTACGGGATTTAATTATGTTCCGGGCTGGATACCTTTAATCGGAATGATATTGACAGTGTATTGGTGTAATTTAGGTTTAATTCAGAGTTGCAAATCAAGCACGACTAAACTATTCAAACAAGTTTTTAACAAGCTCCATCTTACGAAAATGTGATTCCGACCTGAATCTTCAAATTGAACTTCAATGCTCTCTACCAGAGACCTGCAACAAGTACTTAATTTTCTATCACACGACACTCGAAATGATCGCTAGCACATTGAGTCAGAACGGTCCAAACTTTTTTTTTTACGAGTAATAATAGCCTGAGCCGCCGCGGACGAGCCATCTTACTGACTCGAGCTCGAAACAAAAAATCACCAAGCTTACTCGGCTTGTCGACGGCAAGCCTGAGCCGAGCTCACACACACACACTGAGCAGCTCCGACTCTGAGGACAGCTACACACTGGCTGACTTTGCCTACCGCCTCCCAATCAGGCCAATAAGACGCATATACCGCCGAACAGCCAGAGCGAAAAACGAGCAACAATTGCCACTTACCAGACGAGGACACCCCAGAGATTCCTCTGGTGGCCGCTGACCAAGACGCCAACGTTTTGACAACGCACACCGAGCATCCGATTGCCTCTGAGCAGGCGTTACAAACGGACGAGAGCACTCACCAAAATTCTGCAAGCTCGGAGATGACGCCAGTTGAGCGCTCGGGCCCCAGCGAATATACAAGCAGAGATCCTGCACAATGCGATACGACAATCGAAACCCTTAGCAGCTCTGGCAGTGAGCATAGCTACACACCGGCCGAGGTGACACACGCCATCCCAATTGGTCCAATCAGACGCCTGTATCTGCGTCGCAGGCCAAGGCAAAATACACAAAACGGCAGCGACGAGCCGGCTGACACACAGATGAGAATAAGTTGCCACACAGCAGACCAGGAAACTCGAGAAACTCCCACGGCGGATGATGACCAGCAGGCGTCGCCAACAACACCGCCTCATATCTCATTTACTCTCACGTGTTGTTGTTTTTGCTTGCTTGGGTTACTCGTGCACAAGCTATGAATCGTTACAGCGCGCAGCAGATCTGTAATTTCGCCAAAAAGAGCTTGTAGTGACTTGTGTCCCAAGCTACGAGTCATTGCAAGTGTTTGTGCTTGTAATACACAAACTAGGACCAGCTCGGTCCACAAATACACGAGTGCTCTTTCATTTTTTCTAGTATACACAACTTCCTGCACGAGCTCAGCGGGCTTCGAGCGTTGAGTTTACTCGGTACGCATTTGTAGCATGGGTAAACGGGCTTACACGTCTAGAAGAACTTTAGAGGAACTTTAAAGGCGTTCTTCTCAAAATGGATTATTTTGAGTTATGCTAGTCTTGAAGTAAGTGAGCGAAATGTAAACTTATTTTATTTGTCGTAGACTTTTTACGGTCTAGCTTTAAGTTATATTTCGACAGACAACCATGTGCAGTTCTATTTCTGAATACCAATTCAATCTTCAGCTGTCTCCGCTGTCCTTAGTGTGTTGGCAAAAGTTACCTCATGACAGAATTGCATGATGCTTGGAATCCCGACATCAGCAGTAATGTTTGTAGTTTGTGTCTTGTTTTAGAAAAGTTATGGACAAAATCATAACTTACATGACCTAGAACCCGCTAAAAGTTCTACGATTTATAATCAAAAGGTCACTAAAACAATCATTTTGTTATTTATTTGTTGAAGTCAATTCTTTGTGTTGGAGCTAAACTCGTGGTTGGGGGAGGGGAAGACTAAAACTAGAAAAAGTTTGTGTTTGCTTTTAGGTACGCTTTTGTCTTTGCAAAGTCAGCCGCTTTTGCCATTTGCTGTAGCAGCAGATGGGTTGTGTGTGTAGTGCGCACTGAGTATCGAGAACTGATTATCGAGTACAAATAAGTTTTGATTATCGTGTACTAGTATCGAATACTGAGTATAGAATTCTGAGCATCGAGTTCTGAAATGCGAGTACTGAGTATCGCACCTGCGTCCCAAGACATCCAATTTTCTTTTTTACATTTGTCGTGTGCTCGAACCGTGAAGCTGGCATTTTACTTTGTACATTTTTTATTATTGTTTGTGATTGAAAATCTTTTCTGACCTCGGCTATAGTTTTGGGCTTTAAAAAAATTAAATAAAGATTACAGATAGGGGCGGAGCGGAATATTTAAAAAAATACAAGGCGAAAATCCTATCCTCTCAGCCTATTCGTAAATTTCTAAATCAGATAAGCACAATATTTTTTTTTCTCAATTCATCAAATGCCGAGACGCAGGCAACTTAAGTTGCGTTGGTGTTGCCAGATTGTTTGTTTTCTCATATGTTCGCAGGTCATTTTGTGAATTTACTAAAGCTGTTTAAACAGGAACAAATTTGATTTTGCAAATTGAAGAAATCGTAAAAAATAAACGTAGTAAATGATAGGTAAAATATGACAAGAAATACAGCGATTCAAAGGAAACCTAGTCACTAAAATAGTGTTCAAACACAATGTATATCTTTACCTCTGCAAGGGTATCAGATTTTCGGCTTGCCGAAAATAATGCACTTAATGTAAAAGTTTCGTTTTCTATCCCTTGTCTATTTGCTTTGCATATTTTGAGTTGTAACTTTAAACTTAACCCAGAGCACACACACACACACACCTCACACTTCTCACACACACACACTTACCCAATCGGCTCCACCAGTTGCAATTCAGCTAAGGCCTTTGCCCTTCTCACAGTACCAGGAAATAAGCTGTTCCCTTATCTTTCTAAACTCTCGCTTGGTCGCAAAGCTAGCCACTAATTGTCGCAAAACAAAAATCACCCGTCTAAACCATATGAGACGCTAATCCTAATTACCAAACTTTTCGCCAGATTGCCCGCCGGGCCTATATGGACGAGACTGCAAATTGCAGTGCGACTGCTTGAACAACGCCAACTGTGAGCCGTTCAGCGGTGTGTGCGAGTGTACCAAAGGCTATACGGGTGAACGTTGCGGTGAGCCCTGTCCGCCAGACCGTTACGGTGCCAAATGTTTGGAGGAGTGTCGCTGTGAGAATGGCGGTAGCTGTCACCATGTTTCCGGCGAGTGCATATGTGCTCCCGGGTTTACGGGTCCTTTGTAAGTGGACGCAGTCGATGAGAAAGAGAGAGAAAAACTAATACCCTTCGCCCATATCAGATGCGACATGCGCTGTCCGGACGGTAAGCATGGAGCCCAGTGCCAACAGGATTGCCGTTGTCAGAACGATGGCAAATGTGATCCTCAAAGTGGAGCCTGTGTCTGCATGACCGGCTGGACGGGGGAGGTGTGCGCGAATAAATGTCCTGTGGGCAGTTACGGTCCCGGTTGCGAAATGCTCTGCGAGTGCTACAAAGATGCTCCTTGTCATCACATAACCGGTCAGTGCGAGTGCCCAGCGGGCTATATGGGAGAAAAATGTGTGGACGAATGCCAGTTGAATACCTTTGGACTGAATTGCACTCAACAGTGCAACTGTGAGAATGATGCCACCTGCGATCGTGCCACTGGTGCATGTATCTGTGCCTTGGGCTGGCGTGGAGAGCGCTGCGAGGAACGCATCTGTGCGGAGGATAAGTATGGAGCCAACTGCAACAGCACCTGTGAGTGTGAAATGGAACATACAGAACTTTGCCATCCGGAGACGGGGCGTTGTCAGTGTAAGGTTGGCTGGAGTAGTGCCCAATGTACGCGTCCCTGTGCCTTTCTACGCTATGGCGTCAACTGCGAGCAAAGCTGTAACTGTAAAAACGGGGCCAAGTGTTCGCCCATCAATGGTAGCTGCTTGTGTGCACCCGGCTTTAAGGGAGAGACCTGTGAGGAAATCTGCCCGCTGGGTAAATATGGACAAGACTGTGCGCTGCAATGCGATTGCCAGAATGGAGCAAGATGTATGCCGGAGACGGGTCAGTGTTTATGTACAGCCGGTTGGAAGAATATCAAATGCGATCGTCCCTGTGATCTAAATCATTTTGGTCAAGATTGTCACGGTGTGTGCAAGTGTGAGAACAATGCTTCGTGTAATCCTCAGAATGGTACCTGTACCTGCGGCGCTGGCTGGAAGGGTGAACGCTGTGAGCAGAAGTGTGATGTGGGCAAATTTGGACATGGATGTTCACAGAAATGTCAATGTGAGCTGGATAATAGTATTGCCTGTGATGCGGTCAGTGGACGTTGCATCTGCAAACACAACTGGGGAGGTATGCTTTTGGGTGGTGGTTAGGAATCAATATCACGAGATCCTTTCATAAGCCTTTTATTGTTTCGGGAAAGCAAATTTTTTTACAAATTTTTGGAAGGATTCTTTGCAACAAAATGGGCGATTGTCTGTCAAAAAGGTCGGCGCGTCGCTATCTAGTGTGCATACAAAAGTGCTCAGCTGCTGCGTATTCGACACACTGACAGTATAAACTAGTCGCTGCCCTATACAATACGGCCGAACAAAATGAACTTCGTGTTACACACACACACACACGCAATGTCAAAATGTGAATGTGTTCTTTGCCGGCACCTTGTGAGATACAAGATAAACGTCCTTTAAAGCTGTGCATTAAACCAATGGACTCTAACTTTTCTTTTAGCGTTTGTCCAATTATCGCTCTGCACTAAATCCCCTATGACAGTTTACTTACCCTCTAAACCAAAAGCTCGTACAAAATATCGCTAACGATACTTACGCGAAACATCAACGTGCAAAACTATCGAGAAAACACTCACAAACGATCCACAAATTAATCACCCGTCGCTCAGTTTGTGGCAGAGAAAGTTTCGTTCACGAAAGCTCGCAAAAGATTCGTTTGCGGGCCTTTTTCGATAGTTTTAGCAAGCCTTCCTCGATACCTTTTGCGACTCACTTTACCATTCGATTGCGAGCCTTTTTCGATACAACAGCATCGGTTGTTCGTTTTTCGTCAATATCGTTTTTCTCCCTATTAAAATATCATATATAAGCTCGAATGCGATAATTTGACGGTACTTTCGCCTGTCGCATCACTTTTGATTGCGAATGCGATAGTTTTACGATACTCTCGCTTGACGTTCGCTTCGTGGTGCAGCGGGTAGCGTTACAAAACTTTTCGATGCAGATGTCAAATTTGTTCAAAAATTGCTTCTTCCCCATAAATAAAAGGCTGAACACATATCAAAGATCACAACATTGTCATTAGACTGCGTCTAAAGCTCCAAAGACATACCCCTCCTTTCCTTTCTCCTCTACAACCACTCGATAACTTTGTAGCTTTAGCATGCATCCTTATCATTTCCATCTATCGCTCCCTCTCCCTTTCATCTTGCCTGCACTTTGTTTTAGTACTTTGATTTTAATTTGCTTTTCTGGTTCTGCACTTGTTTGTTTTTTTTTTTTTTTGTCTGTTTTTGTTGTCCAAATCTCCAAGGCGTTCATTGCGAGACCAACTGTACGACCGGTTACTATGGTGAAAATTGTGATAAAGTTTGCAGATGCCTGAATAATTCCTCTTGCGATCCCGACACCGGCAACTGCATTTGCTCGCCCGGCTGGACTGGCGAAGATTGTGCTGATCCCTGTCCCATGGGTTTCTATGGCATGGAGTGCAAAGAACTCTGTCCGGAGAGTCTACATGGTAAGTCATTGCCTTACTATAGTTTGGACTTTGTCTCAATATTTTGTTATTTAGGCAACAAAAGCTGCGATCATATTACTGGAGAGATTGTTTGTCGTACCGGATATTTGGGCATCACCTGCGAACATCCCTGCCCGGCTGGACTTTATGGACCGGGTTGCAAATTCAAGTGCAACTGTGAACACGGCGGGGAATGCAATCATATTAGTGGCCAGTGTCAATGCTTGCCCGGCTGGACAGGCGCCAACTGTAATGAGTCATGTCCTCTGGATACCTACGGCCAGGGATGTGCCCAGCATTGTCGCTGTCTGCATCATCGTGTCTGTCGCAAGAATGATGGCATGTGCATTTGCCAGAGCGGCTGGACAGGCACACGCTGTGATGAGGTGTGCCCCGAGGGTTTCTATGGTGAACATTGCATGAACTCGTGCGCCTGTCCCTCCGCCAATTTCCAGTGTCATGCGGCCCATGGATGCGTTTGTCGCAGTGGTTACACCGGAGAAAATTGTGACGAGCTGATTGCCTCACAGCGCACGGCTGTGGCTAACAATGAGTGTAGGTAGCCAATGAAACGGGGAAAACTGGGAATAATAAGAATGATTAGTAGGAAGTTTCAAGAAACAGCCCGGTTAAACAAGAAGAATGAAACAATGCGGGTTAGTGAACAGCAACCACTTAAAGTACATTTCTAATGGATCTATAAGATTTAATTATAGGTGAAGGGGTAACTAGTCGGCTTAGGTATGAAATCGTAGCCCAGCCAATGCCACCCCCACCAATCAATCAATCAATCGACCTCAGAAGAAGCAAAGAACATTTATTATGGTTAGCTACGGGCTAAATACGCTAAAACAGTCCTTTTAAGGCAGTTGTTGTAGCACCGGGAACAGGGACTTGCAATTTTAAACAGTTCAGAGTCCAAGGAACAAGTGTAATGAGAAGCAACGTAATGAAGCAAAAACGTAGTTTTATTCTGTATCCAAGTACATGTGAGGTAAGACTAAATCCAATTAAAATATTCATTCTTATCGCAATTTTTTCTCCTTGCTTGGCTAAATGACAAAAGTGACCGAATTTAAAAATCATGAGTCTTTTATCTATAACTTATGAAGTGTGGCCATGTTTAGTTAGAGTAAAATCTATAAGATTCAAGATCAAGAGCCGAGACCTAGCTCGAAGAACGAAAATAGCGCTATACAAGTCGCTTATCATCCCAGTCCTGCAATACGGCGCAGAAGCATGGGCAATATTATCAGCGAATGAGGCGGCGATTGGCGTTTTCGAGCGAAAGATTCTGTTGTTAGCGAAAATTTTCGCATCCGAAAGAATGACGAACTGTACGAGTTCTATGGGGCACTAGTCTAGGCTGCGCTGGCTGGGACATGTTACATGTATGGATGAACAAGCTCCAGCAAAAATGGTCTAAAGAGCGAAAGAACTGGGACAAGGCAAGGTGGGACGACCTCCTCTAAGATGCGACGACCAGGCTTGGTGTGAAAAACTGGTGCCAGCTCGCGGAGCAGAAGCGACTGGCGAGCATTAGTTGCAGCGGTCGAGACCGTCAAACGGTTGTGATGGCCCATAAAGAAGAAGAAGAAAACTATAATTTAGGGAAAAATAGTAATAGACTGCATAATTCAAACTTTAAAACCGAAAGAAATATCGGTTTCGGTTATGGTAACGGTTGTTAATAGCAAATTGTTTCGGTTATGGTTATTTGTTTTCATTTCGGTCCGGTTACGATTCGGTTACAAAATTGTTCGTTTCGGTTTCAAACCGGTTAATAGCCTGCGTTCACATAAATCCGTAGCTTCAAAAAAAGCTGTCAGCTACTACTACTTAGAATGGTTGCAAAGTAGGGTTGTCGAATTTTAAAAATTTCTATATCGAAATTTTGGCGATATTGAAAAAGTATCATTTCGATATAAATGGTTTTGGCGTCAAAAACATCGATACTTTCAATAAAAGCCCGGATCTTAACAATGACATATTGAGGTATTGAGGCGTCATTTGACGCATAATAAGAACTACAATCTGATCTGACACAAAAAATATAGATTTAATGTATATTTATTAAATTAACAAAAGATATTTATTATTTATTTCATCTATAACATAAGAAGTTCTGAAAACATATTCACGAATTTAAATTATGGAACGGAAAGAGGTTTCCTTTTTTTAATTCATCATCTTTCAAACTAGAGCATTCGAACTACAAAGCATAAAAAAACTTATTCAGTTAAATCTTCGAAACTTAAAAACTTCTGATTTTACCAATAATCGTTAGACAAAGATTTTTAGGAAGACGCGTTGAGTTACAAAAAAACAGTAAATTAAAATACAGATCCAATAATTTTTCCCCTGTCCTGGTGATTGTTGAGTTAGCATCGGCTTGAAAGACAAGTAGAGTCAATTGATCCATTTCTCACAAAATGCGCTGTAACCGTCAGATAGGCTCTGTTAGAGTTGGTAATTGGTAACGGCATCGCAGGTGAATGCAAAACTATATTCAGAAAATACAAATACAATAAATTATCAAACTACCTTATAACTCCACTGTCTACAAAGTCTGCAGATAGATCAGAAAGTTTCGACAAACATAGATTTGCTGAAACGCCCTGTTCACTAAAGTATATAAACTCTTCTTGATCGTAAACACCGGCAGAGCTTTTTTGAGCGTTGTCCGTCCGTATTTTCCGTAACACGTCTTCCCGTTTCTTCGCCAGTTCCTCAATTTACCATCGAGCTCAAAACGTGGCGAACAACGAAATTTTTTACGGCACGCTTCCAAGCATTTAATATTTGTCGGCACAGTTTCTTTAACGCCTCGACTAATAAGGTCTTTTTGTAGTGCGGTCACAAAAATTTCCGAAAGATGATATTTATCAATATAAAAAAATGAGATTCTTAGGTCGATTAAACAACTCGCTTGTTCTCAATATTATTAGCTCAAAGATAGGTAAACAGATCAAATATGCAAAAAAATATGTCTAGGATGCTAAAATCAAATAAATAAAAAGTTAATAAGGATTTTACTTTACATTTACTCAGAATTTGGTTGCAATCAGACGAATCTCTATGCTTTGACCCCCTTTGTGCCTTTCTATTAATTGAGTTAGTTGTAGAAAAAAACCATATCATAAAAATACTGAGTGTAAAAGAAACTTAATAAAAATATTTTTGATTTTTTGCATGTGGATGGCGATTTTGTTGCTGGCGTCAAATGAGATCGTTTGAAAAACATTCAGCTGTTTATTGAAAACATGATGTTCTTCATATGCATTGGTTTTTACTCCGACGTAAGCTGTTCTTGGGTACCCAAGGTTTAAGCCGAATTCTTGAATACTTTCTTAAAAATGAAAGCTTTTACAAATTCGTTTGAAGTCATAAATGAGAATCGGCCTTAAAAGGTGAATGTGTGAAAAATGAACATATATAATTGTTACATTTTCTTTACCAATTTTTCTTCTAAATTGTTTTGATTTTCCGACATATTTGTTTTTTTGTGCGGTGAAATCAAAGTATCAGCAAGCATAGACAGAGAAACAACATTTTGATGCTGTCAAAACCTAGAACGTATGGTGTAAATGAGTATTCGTTCGCACAGACGATTATCAAATATTATATTACAAATATTTTTTTTCATAATTTTTTTAAAAAAAAACCGAAATGGAACCGGATATTTTGTTTCGGTTAACGAAAATAAAATCAATTTAGGTTTCGGTTAGGGTTACTAAACAAATTTTATTTAGGTAACGGTTTCGGTTACAATTTCGGTATGATTCGGTTATACCGAATTTGAATTTACTTGCTGATCTCCAAAAAACTGCAATATAATACTTAATTTTGAAAGGGGTTTTACGACATCATAGAAGATCGTTCGATCTAAGTCCGGATTTACACGATGAAGCAAACTTCATGAAGTTTTCATGGTAGTCTTGAAAATCAAGGGAATTGTACTAGAAGAAGTTTATTTCATCGTGTAAATCTAGTCAAAAATTCTTTTCCAAATTGATTTCATATTAATTCTTTCATATTCCTTTTCTCCAGCTGATCGTGCCAGCGTGGCTTTAACACTGGTTCTTCTAACGCTCTTTGCATTTATCATATGTGCCGTATTCTTTTACTACCGTCGACGAGTATCAAATTTGAAGACAGAGATTGCACATGTCCACTATACGCATGACACCACTGGCACTGGCTGGCCGCCAAACAATCATAACTTTGATAATCCTGTCTATGGCATGCCAGATACACGTTTGCTGCCCAACAATGTGCGACCCAAGATGAATAACTTTGATCAAAATGGTTCGATAAGCACCGATTATGGTGGTGATGATTCCAATGCCAGCGGCAGAGGTGGGTGTACCCAAAAGTTAGCCTTATGAAATTGGTGACTAATCCCTAAATCAATTTTATAGCTGGCAGCTTTTCAATCAATTATAATCACGAATTGCTGAACAAGAATCTAAATGCAGATCTGACCAATCCGAATGTATACAATGCCAAGGAAGAACATGTCTATGATGAGATCAAGCATAAGGAAGGTTACAAGGATCCCGGTAAGTACTTGCTAGCTAACAGCTTAAAAGATCTAAGAATTTTAACGCTATTTTTCACCTAAAATGCATACATTTGGCATATAACAGTAAAAATTTATAGCAAAATATTATTTCCGGAGGAGGGTAAGCAAGATTTGTGTGTCTGGCTTGATTTTCACTCATGTTTAGTGTTGAATTAAATATAATAAATATTATTTCCTGCTCTCATCCCTCTTATTTGCTCTTTACAGATGAGTATGATCATTTGGATTACTCGCGACCAAGTACTTCGCAAAAGCCACACTATCATCGCATGAACGACGCAATGCTCAACATTAATCAGGAGGAGGAGAAACCCAGCAATGTAAAGAACATGACTGTACTGCTGACTGCAAAACCAGAGCCACCAACCGAACCCGAACCGCAGCATGAAAGCTTCGATAATACCAATGTGGACAATATATCGACAGCATCGCCTAGCTCTAGTCCGGAGTTTCGAAAATGAGCGGAGCATTGTTTAGATTTTAAGTAAAAATGTGTCTGTATTTGTTTTGATATGCAAAAACTTTTAGTGTAATTTATTATGTAGCATTTTTTAGTTGTGTATTTTATATTGTATCGATCTGATCTGTATAAGTTTTTGCTCAGCATTTCTGCTCAATTTGTAAATTTTGCTACGTTTCGGTCACTGCTGTTGTAAATGTTTATTTTATATTTTTACTAACATATTGTACAACAACCAAACATATATTTGTAATAAGTACCTAATCACCTCTTCCTGTTGAAACATAAAAACACTTAAATGTGTAAAAATAAACGAAATTGTAATATAATCACGTGAGATAAGCTCACTCGGCCTGCATTGAAGGTTGCAATAATTTTGAATAAAACATTTACATATGGAGTATAAACACAACAAACATATATCAGTAACATTAAGCATAAATGATATTTATATATTTTTACATTAGATACATAAAAATATTTTCATTAAATTTACATAAAAAAACCAAGTCAAATTACTTGTAATCAAAGCATTAGCAGTTTGTAACGGACGACTCTGTAATTGTATGAAAAACGATTGGCCAAAATTTTAGATCAAATATTTACGTGTAGTGTAAAAAGTTGGTTATTTGATTTACATTAAGTTGTGTCTGAATTATAACCTGATCTATGTTATTGCTCATTTACAAAATTTGTCTTTAAAAGATAATAAAAATTGCATAATTTTTCCCCTGATAATATGTGTACTAATACTTGTAAATTTGGTATGGATTGCGCTTGCATTGCTGCAAGAGCAGTAAATTGATTAAGTAAGAAAATGTCTTATCAGTCGAATGTCGTCAGGCAATATTTATGCACTCCGCAAATGACTATGAACAATTTCCACGCAAAGCAGAAGGGAGAGCAAGATAAAACGCCAAAACTGTGTTTCTTTACAAAAATTTCGTAATGCTTTACTAACCGCCTACAGAAGATCTTATTCTACTTACCATCTACCATAGCTGCCCTTAGTCCAGCTATTGGTGAAATTATAATTAAAACTATTAATCTTGCCGTTGTTTTGTCCAATTGTGCCATGTGTTGCTAATGAGTAATTATAGGTTGACTTTAACAAGTGCAGCTATATTTCGTGAAATTTTAGCAAGGCATGGCAAAACGTTGCAAAAAGTTGTACATTCAGAGTTATTATTGAAAGTGTCAGATTAATAAGTGACTTACACTTCTTGCTTCAAGTTGCTGTTTTGTTTTTAAATAGGAATATTGCAAACACAAAAAATTTTTGAACAAACCGAATTTCAGTTCAACAGCCTAAAATACAACAAAGTTACTGCAAATCCTTTAGATTGGTTATATGGAAGCTATATACAATAGTAAGCCGAATGCTCGCGACAAACTCAATTTCAGTTTAACAGCGTAGCCGCGCAAATCAAACGGTAATATGAAATAGAGGTCCAAATCGAACCAGATTTTGTAAGTCCTTTAAAGACTTAAAAATATGAGTACAGACCGAATTTCAGTTCAGTTGCGTAAGAAGCAAAAAGTTTTAGCAAATCGGCCTGGTCGGTTAAATGGAACCTGTCGGGGGTAATCTGGAAATCTCTAGAGATTTTGACCTCGGTTGGTTTGCAATACGCTCGAAAAATCCGTCGGTGTTCCAGAACTTCAAGAGATTTCATTTTCTTATTTGAAAATCTAGTTAGTACAGAAATGGTTCCAATTAAAGTTCCATCTCTAAAAACAGGGCTCCATCTTTCACAAAAAAATTTCCCTTTTTGAGTCATGGGCTAATTTGATATTCAACTGAACATTTTTGATTGTGTTGTGTGTTTTATAATGCATTTTTAAATTATAATTCAAATTAAAGTCATACTCTATATAAATGAAATGAAAATTTTTTAAAAATTTGTTGCGCCAATCATGGGGTATAACTTGAAGCCCTAATCCGCTGGCATTGACATAGAGGACGACACAGAAAGACTTTGGTTGAAATTGCTAAAATTATTCAAACGCAAATTTCAATGTTTAAAATAATTTAATAATTTATCCAGCAAAATAATTTTGTTTGTAGTTCCAATATTAGTTTTTTTGTCGAAATGGTGAGAATCGGTGTTTTGTCCCGCAGTACATTCCTCTGTCCCTCTTAAGCTAAAGACTGTATGTAAATAAAAGAGAACCTACTCTTTATCCTGTCGCCTTTCTTTCTTTTCTAAATAAGTAACCCTACTCTTACATCACTTACCCAACATCACCTTACCTAACATATATATGGTATAGGTGTTATATTATAACCGATTTTTATTTCCTAAATAGCTGCTATGATGTATCATCCCAGTCGTACAATACATAGTAGAAGCATGGACATTAACAACAGCGGATAGTGCGCTAATTGTCGCGTTCGAGAGAAAAGTCACTC
>JAEIFU010003102.1:0-32862 GCA_018904235.1 Lordiphosa stackelbergi
AAGCAAAAAGTGCTCGTATATAAAAGAAAATAGCCTGATGCCGTCAATCAATTTTCACTCTTCATTGATATTTTTAATTCAGAATATGAGTAAAATTGTTCATTTTTTCATTTAATAAAGAATAATGGCTTAAAAACCAAAATTTTGAACTTTTAGATGGGTGGCTCACAACCCCCCACAAATTTTCGAAATGTCAAAATATCACATTTTTTTTTCAATATGAAATAAAAACCCAAAATTCTATTTTTAAAACTAGTAATAAGGAAAGTTTTGTGCATCTTTTACCTAAAATGCAAAATTTACAGAACGAAAAATATTGATTTTTGGCGAAGTTATGTTCGAAAAACAAAACTATGATCACAACCCCCCACTCTCCCCTAGTATCAGATGTTAGTTAATTTATTAGGTCAAAAGTTCTAAATACCTATTGCATAATATATAGAAGGCAAAACAATTTATCAAGTAATTCTACACATAAACAGCAAATTGGGCTTTTTTGATTTAAGCCAAACACCCATTTGTTTTTTCCATCTCTCTTACTGGCTAATTTAAAATTTAACTGTCTGTCTCAAAGCAAGCCGCAATGTACTCGCGCACACATGCCGTTTGCTTAAAACATGATTTTTGTTCAAGTGCCTGGAAAAATTTACATATTTAGACACATTTCATATGCAAATTGACCGAAGGAAACCGCAAAATAACTACAAAAAATGGCAACCTTGTTGAAATTTATATGCCAATTGCCAGGGCGCCAAATTAATGCGACCCAAGCGAGTGATTCCACAACCAAGCGACGTAAAAACCTTAAACAGGAGCAGGCATGTGTGTGTGTGTGTAAGTGGGTGTTTGTGCAGGCGGAAGTGTCTAAATTACCATAAAGCCCTGAAAAAGCACAAGATGCAAGAATATCTCCCTGTGTTTTTATTGCTTACCATTGTCAGAGACCCATCAATGGCCTCCCACATCAAGTATTCATTTCTCTCACTGTCTCCTGATTGACAGTCTTTGGGCCCAAACCCAAATCACTAGTCAATGGACAAAAGTCTCAGCACAGCTGGAAATAAATCAGGGACAACCAAGGACTGAACAAAATTCTCTAATTTCAATAGCTCCAAGTTTATTGTGAAAATTATGAAAGCTTACCTGCATACAATTAATTTTGATTCATTTCCAATTCGATTGATTAAACAATAAAGCGTTGAAAACCCGGCCAAAAAGGTAATCTGCATCATAATTATCTTTCCCCCCTGAAAATAAACGAGTTTAATATGCAAATCCATTTAACATTTGTACCCGCCGCAGCTGCCTGTAGAATGTTGCATAGAATTTTGATGACAATTCAATATTTATATTTCACGCAGAAGGCAAATGCAATTATAATAAATGAATAAAGCGTTTAGTTGTCGACCAATGTTCTACAACAATTGGCAATTAAAATTGTCAAGTGACTTGAAATGAAGCCCCTTCATTCAATGGAATTTGCAATAACGTTTTGTGCATTCTTTGAAAGGATGATAAGGTATTTTTTAAAACAAATTAGTAGGGAATTATTTAAAAGCTCAGAGTCACGATTAGATAACTGCTTTATTATTATTATTATAGTTTTATTTATGCATTGGTTCGACTGTAAGACAAAATAGCTGTGTCTAATAAAAGATATATAAATATTATAGTATAATTTTTTTATTTTCTTTTATTTAAATATTTTTAATTCTTTCAAAAATAGAAAAAAACAGTAAGAGCGTTGCAGTCGAGTGGCCCGACTTCAAAATACCCTGTATAACATACATACACAAGCGCACACACACACATACGCGCGCGCAAGCTGACTCATATGCATAAGCTGCCTAAAATACGCACCACAAGCAAAATTGTTTCGTGTATATCCTTGGTGTTTTTGCTCGGATCTCATTGCGCTTTTAAAAATAGATAGATATAAGGCCTAAGATAATATATATTAAGCCACTAGGTGGTAACTTTGAAATTGTGGCTCTGACAGTTTTTTGCGGCTTAAGGGGGGAGGGGGAATTTTTCAAATCTGAAACCAACTTGATCTGCGTACGGCAAAAATTTGTGTCTCTATCTCTTAAAGTCTCTGAGATCTATGCTTTCATACCGACAGGACGGACAGATGGACTTGGCTAAATCGACTCGGCTGTTGATGCTGATCAGAAATATATATACTTTATAGGATCAAAAATGTTTCCGTGTCCCTGTTACATACATACATTTGCACAACTTCATGATCCCCTTTTACCCAACAAGTGATGTTTTACAAACGGCACTATAAATTTCGATATTTACATGAAATAGTGCTTGAAAAAACGACTCATACCATTTTGTATTAAATATAAAAAACGAGAGCATAAATTAAAGTCGGCTCTACCCGACTTCTATATACCCGCTACTCATGAGAAGAAATGTTTAATAGCATTCCTGTGTTCCTGAGGTGCAAACTGCAGGGTCTCCTTTTTTAAAGATTGGGCATAGGACACTTAGATTCCAATCGTCGGGCATGCTTTCGTCAATGCGAAAGAACTGGGACATGGCAAGGTGGGACGACCACCTCTAAGTTAGGACGACCAGGTGCGGAAGATATTTCCAAGCTTGGCGTCAAAAACTGGTGCCAGCTCGCACGGAGCAGAAGCGACTGGCGGACATTGGTTGCAGCGGCCGAGACCGTGGAACGGTTGTGATGCAAGCATCGGGCCAATCAAGAAGATGAAGTGTTCCTGAGGTGGGACATGCGAAAAGTATGCAACATTTTCCAGCTCGGCTTTTTATCATCTTGATGAAAATTTCAGGGATTATAGAAGTTAAGGTGAGTCATAACGAATCACCAGGAACTCTACTTTACCTTTCAATAATTAACATCCCGATCCTCCCCCCAGTGACAAGATTTTGGTTTAAGTTCTTAAGGTTTATTTAGGAAAATTTGGTTGGTTGGAGTTTTTGTCGACTACTGCTCTATCCGTTCTGTTTTTTACTAACTGGTGGCTTGGCCACTCCAGCGCCGCCAGCCGTTCCTACGCGCCCGTTGGCGCTGAGTCAGCAAACGGTGCAGTCGCTGCGCAGCTTAGGCGCCTGCTCCCGTTTCGCCACATCCGTTTGTTTACGTTGAGCCGGCACATTGTTGCCGCTTACGCTGCAACTTGATCAGCTCAATTTGTTATTGCTGGCCGGCACATTGTTGTGGATTTATGACGTTTTGTACTTGAAATTTTAAGTATGTTTTGTTCTTGAATGTACTTAAATTAAGTACGAAACATACTAGAATATAAAAAGGTCTGTTTAAATTATTCAAATGCGGAGAACAAACGTTCTTCATCAATCAAGAACATTTTATGTACCTACAGTTAGCCCAAAAATTTAAAAAAAGGTCGAATTT
The DNA here is from genome assembly GCA_018904235.1 of Lordiphosa stackelbergi. Taxonomy (NCBI): domain Eukaryota; kingdom Metazoa; phylum Arthropoda; class Insecta; order Diptera; family Drosophilidae; genus Lordiphosa; species Lordiphosa stackelbergi. Next base: position 3,389 of record JAEIFU010003102.1, read on the forward strand.
AGTTCAAGTATAAAATTTCTTGGATTAAGTACAGAATGGACTTACTATGTCAAACCTCAAAAAAATTTTGTTCTTTTCTTTTGATAAACTGTCCTTTGAAAACATTTTGTACGTTGAATCTGTTCTTGAAATGGTAAGGGATCTGAAGTTGTGCAAATGTATGTGGAGAAGGGTTCATTTCCGACCCTTAAAGTTATATATTCTGATCGCTCAACAGCCGTGTTTAGCATCCGTCTGTCGTCGTCTGTCTGTACGAAAGCGTCGATCTCAGAGATGGAAGAGATAGATGTTGGACATGTATGGGACAATGCTTCCTTTATCTTACGCTGCACCCAAGTTTAGCTTCAAATTTGCCACGCCCCCTCCCGCCCCCGCAAATATCGGAAAAAACTATATCTCCCCGTTTTGAAGATAATTTTTCGATTTGTTTATTTTGAGAGATAGTTAGTAATTAGCGAATCGTTTGGAAGATGTAAAATCTGAACGCGTTATGAAAAATTGACCACGCCCCCCACTACTACCACCCCACCCACCTAAAATGGCTACTTTTCGGATTGGCACCTAGGAGCAGAGCTTTGTAAACTGTTTTTTATGGTAACTTTATCGGTGTTAAGCCATTTAACTTTCTGTCTTGTACTGGTCTTTTAAAAGGTATTATTTTAGTGTTCTTCAAACATGGTTTGTGGCAAGGTATACTAAACCAGGTAGGCTCACTCGCTCTCTTATAACTCCGTATATTTGTGTCAAATAGAGTGAGAGCGAGAGCGTAATATATTTCAATACAAAGCCTACTAAGCTACTAAGTAAAACACAAAAAATTCGTCCGCGGAGATGCTTTGCTTACAACAGTTGCTTACTCATGGAGCAAAGAATAATAGAGAGAAAGGTTGCTCAGTCGACACCGCTTCTGTCAGAAAATTGTCAGCTGTTCGCTCTCATTACGCTCTCTAGATACTTTTTAGTCAGCTGTTCTCTCTCTAGATACATTTGGGTTATGGTCGTCTCTCTCTAACCACAGTGATTTCCTACTGGCACTTTTAAGTATCTTTTTGGGCACTATCGTTTAGCACCAGCCAAATTGAGAGGCAGCGCAAACGTTCTCTCTAATTCTAATTGCTCTATGGCTTATTGACTGAAATTTATCAAGTTGTCAAGACAGAGAGAGAGTGAGTAAGCCTACCTTGTTTAGTATACCTTGGTTTGTAGTTGACTTTTGAATTATTAGACTTCGATGAAGAACCTATTGGCACTTATTTTGAGAGTAAATCGGGCTGTACATAAAAAATTAATATTATGACCAAAAAGATATAATAATAGTTCGAAATCTACTTAAAATATCCCGAAACAGTCTTCAAACAAGTATTTTGGGATTGAAAAAATCGTACTTCAATTAAGGATTTTGTACTTGAATCAAGTACTTTCGTACACCGACACCGTTCGTACTTGAATCAAGTAAAAGTTCTATGTTTTTTTCTGAGTGTATAAAAATTTCTAAACACACAAAATTTTCAATTTACCAACTTTTTACACCCTGGTATAAGAGGTCTAAAGGTTCACTTTCCCATTCATGGACTTTGCTTCGGAAACTTTACCTTTTCATTAATATGTTGATTTTGCCGACATTATTTTGAACATTGTTTCTCAATTTATATTAAATGCATCTCTATTTAATCATGCAATGCTCAATTAAATAATGTAAAGTTTTACGCCCTTGGTTTTATTTGTGTTTATTTTTTAAAATTTTTTTTCTTTATATACATTTTACTCCATTACAACAAACACTTCAATCACCCATAATTTATTGAGCCATCCACAGAATAAAGAATCAGATTAAGCATCATTTCCATTTCATTCTCTAAATACATACAAACATTGTCCATAAATCCGGTTCAGTTCAAGCCACAGTTCACTGACTCTCTATTGATTAGCACAAGCTGGCCGACACAAAGGCGTCAGTTGAACTACATTTGGTAAAGAAATATATGTGTACAAACCGTTGTTATATTTAAACCTCGCCAGGACTTAATTGAATTTGTTGCCTGGACAACTCAGATGCATTTGTGATTCTTTTTGTATTTTATTCCTGACAACTGTTTATGGCACTTACTCAATTGCATAATTCCATTATGCACACGCAACGTTGGCTAATTACAAAACAAACACAACGCAGAAAAATGGCGACTTTTCAACAAAAACTCGAGAGAAAACTTTATGACGCTGACAGTTTGTGCCCGAGTTCGGCCCATCAGCTGGCTCAACATGAAGGCAGAAAGTTGCAGTTTTCTTTGGCGCTGGACACTTTTTCCTTACTTACATGAATACACTCACACAGACACATTTAGTAAGTTGGAAATTGTTAAATACGAAATGAAGCAAATTAAGCAGTTTTCTAGCATAAATGAGGAGGAAGCAAGCGAAGCCATTATCATCATCAACGTCATCATCAAACCATACAGAGGAAGGATTGCGAGGCAAGCACCAGGTTGTTTGATTGGTGGGTGGAGGTGGGGGTAAGGGGGAAAATAAAACACAAGCAACAATTTTTTTGTTAGTTTTTTTGTAGTTTTTTTTTTTTATAGAGAGGGTAGTTTTTCTCCGCTAAGGATTTTCAAAGTTTACTTTTATTTAGAGAAGTTCCTTTAATGATAATCATACTTATGCATTTTTGTAATGTTTGCCTTTCGTTTTTAAAAGTTTTTTTGTTAAATAGTTGTTGTTTTTGAATTGTATTTTTTAACAGCTAAATACATGTTTTCGTTATATGGTAATATTTGTTCTGGTAATGTTTTTGACCTTGGGTGTGGTTTTCGTTTTGTTTTTGCTGCTTTAAAATTCACTTACTAACTAACTTTGAGTTTTTACTTTCTATGTAATATAAATTGGTTTTGTTTTTATAGCCCTTGGATGTTAGGCGGCTTTTTGGTTTGTGTCTAGTTCGCTTTTTGTTAGACAAGTTCAAGAATCAATCAAAATCATAATATTTATACTATATGTCCATATATCTTAGTGCTTACGTGACTTAATAACCTAAATTGTAACAATACAGTTTTTTCTTTGCATATATTTAAGTTGTCTTGATAACTTTTACACACATTTAATGAATACATTTAGTAAATATTTGCCATAATATAACGGGTATGTCCATGTGTATAGTTTAAACTTGTATTTGGAATGAACTGTTTTAACACCAACTTATTTGCTAGAGAATAATTAATTATCTTCTGATGTGAATAGGCCGCAAGTTAGGCAACTTTTGGCACATACTGTACTGTGTGTGATTAAACTTACTTAGCTTTCTTTGGTAATTGAGTTAAAGATGCCCTTTTTGTCTTCATCTATGATCATCTAAGTGGTGTGTTCTAATATTTGTATAATTGTTTTTTTTTTATATATATATTTAATTATAAGTTTAACTTTTATATATAGCTTTGCATATTTTGCCAAGGAAAACGTACGTCTAATAATTATAATAATAATAATAATATGGTTTATATGTATTTAAGATTCCTTCTGTTCGTTTCTGTTAAATTCTCATACCTTTCTAATGACCCTCAATATTAAATTTTTCTTTGACTAGTTGTACGAAATTTTATACTTTTTGTTAATTAACATTTTGTTCGATTAAATACTGAGAAATGAGTGAAATTTGTGTCTGTTTCACAAACTTGGTGTAGACGTAGAAGCACAAAAAGTATGATTTAAGGGAGACTTCTCAAGAATTCTGTTGTATGTAAATGGGTTCAATTTTAGTGGCACCCTCACACCCGTTTTGGTAACTGAACGTCCTTTGTCAGAGACCTACTCAGCGTGCTTAATGCGCTCTTAAGCCCGAGAATGTATGGGGAAATTTGTGTAGTTCAAGAGATTTTCCAGAGCAACAATAATGTGTGGAGTCTGGTCAACACTCGAACTACTAATTTTCTTAGTCTATACAAATTTTGTGAAACAGCCTTACAAATACTTCTTTCTTTTAATTGTTTTTCTTTTTTGTTACAACATCTATACATTTATATATATATAAATGTGTCTATATAATTTAGCTTGAACTTTATGCTTTGATTTCCATATATTTTACCAGACTCGAAGACACATTCAGACCAATGGAAAACACATGACTTTTGGAAATTTGTGGTCACACTGAAAGTGTTTTAAACAGTGAAAATTGGTCACACTAAAATTCTTTTGCCAAAAGGTTTCAAAATCACGATTTGCGATTTAAGTTTACGAACGAGAATTTTCAAAACAACTGAAGTTTTTCAGCTTTTAAGTTCTCATTTCAAAAGAAATTTAAGCTTTAAGAACCTAAAATATTTCTGAGGGTTATTTTAAATCGTGCCTTTCGAGAACTTTCTGCACTGCCAGTTGTTCTTATAGTCCACTATTTGTAATATCTTTCTCGAGATAGCATTCTGGTATTTCATTAACCAAACCAAGACAATATCCAGTTTAATTTCAAATAGAATATTGAATTGAAATCTAAATTTTGGTCACATTGTTTCCCAAGCCCCAATGTTTCTTGTAGTCTGGTGAAAACTGATTCTGTTCTATGACCGAAACAGTTGTCCTTTTCTATTTTGATTATAAGTGTGTTCTTTCATTCTATCATCGTTTCGTTTGTTTTTTTTTTTTTGTGTAACCACCAATACCTTACTTAAATTTGTATATTTATTATTGTATTTTCTTTTTATATATTCGATAAGCAGCTTCATTTTGCTTAGCTTTCTTCTGGATGTTTGTGCTGCTACTCGAAGCTTAATCTTTTCTGCTTTTTGCCCAAAAATGTGTTCGTTGTTTGGACTTTTGGTTGACTTCCCTAGATCTTCGTTTTGTTTTTCGCTTATTATATACCACTACAATATTGGTTTGACTTGTTTTATTTCTATTTTAAGGGATGAGGGTTGGGTTGTAATGCGCTGCTGCTCTTCTTTGGGGTTGCTTTTGCTCCAGTTCTTGTTGCTCCATTCCTTTACTTTCCAGGGCGCGGGTTACTTAAGTACTTTGTTAGGATTTTTTTTTGCGCGTCTTACTTAATTAAATGTTTAATGTGCTACATTTGTTTTCCCTTTTCATGATTTATTTTCCTCAGTGTGTAGTTCGTGTGATGTTGTCTTTTTAGTTTTGGCTAGAAATTATTCAACTAATTTAAGTGAAACTGAACTTAGTATTTTATTAAACGTAAACTCATCTTGCTTTTCCATTTACTCATGAACAGCGCCTTATTTTTTCCAGCTTCGCTTTTAATGAATAATATTTATATATATGCTTTGTATATATAGTAATTTTTTGTTTCTGGAAATCAGCTTCTCAAGTCCATTTGCAGTTTTTGTTTTGTGTTATAAAGTTTAAGCTGACTTCCGTTGATTTTGTCACTAAATATTCAACTATTTGGCTACCTCATTTAAGTTAGTTGCTTATACTTGGGTTTGTTTGGTTTCGAGTGTATCGAGTGTATTCTTGTGTGTGTGTTTCTGTGGTTGTTCTGCGTATATAATAATTTTTCACTAGAGAATCATAAACATATTGTTTGTAAAACTAAATAAATATATACTCGTACGTGTAAGTATTATCTTCAAGTTAACTACAGCGTCTGCCTTTTAAATAGTTTATGTTGTTGTTTTTGTTGCATCATCTTACTATATATGCATGTATATGATATATAAAATCAATATCGGAAATTGTTGAGAATAGCAGCGTTCTTTCAGGTAAGTCAAAAACTTTTCTGTTGTGGCAAACTTAAACATTTTTCGGATGGTGGGTTACATTGATTGAGGCTTAAATAGTTGACTCTGTTCGACTAGTGTTTGGTGTGTGGGAATTGGAATCGATGGTATGTTGATGGTGATGACGTGATAATGAAAGGAGAGAAAGAATAGCAATCAAGAGGTGTATGGAATGTCATGCATACTGGAACGACTAAAATAAGTTAGCTGGTAAGAAATGACGAGCTTACGAAGACAGAAGACAGAAAGAGTAATAGAGACGACAACGATGGGTGCGAGCGATGAAACGAGTAGCGAGCAGCGAGTAGCGAGTACTCGTCTGTTCATCTGTTTTCCCAGAGTTTGTTTGTTTTGTGTTTTCTATTGCAGCAAAAATTTTGATTACTTTTTATTTGAAAGAGTGGCATAAATTTTGGTATCTGCTTGATATTTGTTCAACTTAAGCTTAGATCGCATTCGCGGCCGCTTCAATGCCAACGCCGGCGGCGCAGCAACTGCTCGTGCACGATCTGCCAGAACTTGCCATGCAACCACAGGATTAGGACCAACAATTGCCATAGCCAGGGCCATTGTTGCAGTTCGTATTGGGTTCGGCGCTTCAATTGTTGCAATCGTCCGCGATAATCGTCATCGGTGGTCGCATAGTTCAGATTGTAGTTGTAATAATAGTGATAGTTGTTGTTGTAATGCTGCTGTTGTTCTTGTTGCAATTCTACTGGAACTAGATCTAGGGAATGTATTTGGCTGCTACATCGATTAATGGTGTTGTTGTTGTTGTTGTTCTGGTTGCTGTTTAGATAATTCTCATTATTATTTTGGTATTGTTCTGTGGCTGTTGTTGTTGCTGTTGAATTGGTTTTAATATTGCTGTTTGGCTGGTTATCATAGTTATTACGGTATTTCTGTGGTTTACGATAATATTACATAATAACGCATTTGCCCTTTTCAGCCCACGGATTGTTCTTTTTATCCGGCGCATTAATCAATGGATCATTCTTCTCATTCTCCTCGATGAAGGAGCGCATTCTGGAAACAATAAAAGAAAAGAGGGGAAAGGAAATTCGTTTTAAAAAGGGATTAAAATAAGTGAAAGTTAAGATTACCGAATTTCCTAATAAGTCTTTAAGAGTAAAATTAATTTCTTAAGTTAAGCTAGGTACTCAGAAGCTGATAAAATTGTCAGAGCCCAACCAATTTATTGCTATGACCATGCGCTGAGAAAATTGTCAGAGCTCATTGTCAGAGCGAGTACTTAGCAACCGACAATACTCTATGTCAGTGGTGCCCAAAATGCCAAAAGCCTATCCCATGGGATAGGAACTCATAATTCTGCCGGCGTCGCAGCCGACACACGCATAGTGCTTTCGTCTTTTTCTTCTCTCATAAGGCATTTATTCGTTTGCTTGTTGCTCATGTTTGACGTCATGACGTTTACTTCGTGATTCGCTGCTACGCACACAAGCGCAAAGCTTGATAATGTGTGTTTGGGCACCACTGCTCTATGTCAATGATCATGGACCTGGCAACTTGGAATACTTAGAATTATGATTGTCCGGATCAGTGACAGATTCTGCATTATCCATTTACTATTATACAAATACTATATGGCAACTATCACTATATGGCGACAGTGACTGTTGGAAACTAACTACCACCACCACAATAAACTTATTTGAATGTTTGTTTTTACCAACTCTAAACTTAAACAACTTGAGCCCCTTTTCATATCAGCTTTTACACCTAATGGCTTCTTCACTATTCCCAGCTAACTCTCTCTCTGGCTTTCCTGCTGCAATTTCATTAGCTAATCCCATACTTTAAAGATCATAAAAAGTTGTAAGCTCTCTTATTTTCATAGAGACATAAAAAAAAAATACAAGTAATTCCAAGGCATTGCATAAAAGTGTCCCATTGTACTTAAAGCTAAGCAGACATAAAATGGCACCGCACGTTCATTCGTCTTCCATTGCGACCTAAAAAAAAGGGTCGTTCAGAAAGCGTGAGAAATTCAAGTTGAAGCTTTTATGCTAATCCACACAGCAGATGGACATTAAAAATGTTGAACGCTTTACACGCGCAAGCGTTCCCTTGTTGTTGTAATACACTTATCCTTTAGCGCCATAAAAATGGCTGCCCTGTCGTTTGCATTTGTCTCTCTTTCATTCCAAATCTGTCTGTCCCTTTGTCTGTTACTTTTTGCTCAAGACAAAATAGTCTGCATTTTTTTTCTTGCCTTTTGCACGTATATTTTTTAACAGCTATTTTTTGCAAATTTCGCAGGAATTTGTTTATTGGATGGAGGTTGGCGAGGAGGGCCGAGAGCAACTAACAGACAGTCGTTTGAGCTTTGCATTTCAATTTGTATCTTTGCTTTACATTTTAGAGATTATTTTCTGCCCAAGAAAGACTGGGCAGGCGGCGGCAGTCAGGCTTGAAATGTGTTACTCCACAAAATTTGGTTTCTGAATTTTTGAGAACACAAAATTCTTGTTAGCCAAGAAAAACGGAGTCATAATTTGGGTTCAATGGGTTCAAAGCATGTGAACAGTACATTGGATTAATAGCCAGATATTATAAACCGAGACAGAGACAGCCTCTCACTGAGTATAAAAACAATTTATGCTAGGTTTTCAGCAAGGCTGTAAATCGAAATTACCATTTAAAATATTTATGTAATTTATCATTTAATTACTATTACAATTACAATCAGTTCGTAATTAAAAATTCCAATTACTGTTACAATTATTTGAATTAAGCAATCAACAAAACTCAGCGTTGAGTATAATCAGAGTCATACCGGCAAACGCATCGATCGGTAGAGCCAATGTTTTTGAACGAACATATTTATGTGTATACTTAGGCCCACCGTTTAAGGCTCTTATCGTCATCGATTTTACATACAAAAGGCCTAAAATTTGATGCCGCTGATGTCCCACACTTGTGTTTGGCGGGAGAACAACTTGCGTTCAGCAGCGGCTGCCACTGCTTGACGATAGTCGTCCCTTAAAACACACGTGTGAGACATCAAATCGTACTCCAAATTGCTACGGAACGATACAAGTCGTATACGGACAGCATTATTCATCGCACAAAACTCAGTGTTAAATATAATCAACGTCATTCCGGCAATCGCATCGAGCGGTTGAGCCGGAGACGGAGAAAGTTCGAGTCCGTGACGAAGACGGTTCGAGTTCGTGACGAAGACGGTTGCTGTCTGAAACTGAACTGGGTTCGATAGATAGGGTAGATGGTCGTTGTCATTATAATCAATCGTCGTTGAGCCAAAAGAACCAACACCCGCATTATAATCAGAGTGCCAACAATATAATTGAATTTAACCAAAGATTTATAGATATTATAGATGACGCATATGAAACAAAAAACAATTGTTTTTGGGAGCTGACATTGGATCCCAATTTTTGCTTCTCGCTGGCTTTACGAGGGTACATATATTGAAATTTGGCTATACGTTTTATAAATTAGCTATACGGCTGAGAGGAAAGATTTATAGATATTATAGATGACGCATGTGACGCATAGATCGATTGTTTTTGGAGGTTGACATTTGATCCCAAAAAAAAAGTTTGTACGAGATGCGGTATCTATATACGTATGTGTACTACATGTTGTGCAAGTTTGATGCGTCGAGTGCAAAGCCAGTTTATTCGAGTGTTAATATATTAACGTTTTGCAATGGAACGAAGCCGTTCTCTAATACTCGTAGAGTTATCGCAGTACTACACACAGACGTCACGTTTAAAAGTCAGGTAGATAGTACACAGAGGGAAACAACTTGTTCAGAAAAAATATGGTCAAAATTCTTGACAACAAATGTTTTAAATGTTCTTGGAATGAGTAGAGTTGTTCTCAATCGGATAATATTTGCCTTATGGCAAACAGCCCAGCGCACTATGGGGAAAATGACCACTTTATCTGGCATATATTATTGTGAGTTAACCAAAAGAGATTTTTTAGTGCGTTTTTTTTTGTTATGTTGTTATAGACCATTAAAAGCTATTTTAGAAAAATGGGCGTGTCAACACCCCTTCCGCCGAAAAAATCGAAAAAATAATTTTTTACGTGCATTTTAGATATAAACTTTCCAAATTCAGTCACCTATATGTGCTTACGTTGCAGATAGGTGTTTCCACGCCCCTTCCGCCCCCAAAATTATGAAAAAACACTTTTTTTTATTAATTTTCTTCATTTTCCAGCTCAAAGTTTTCAAAAAGAGGTCGGCTGCTGTCTTCAAACTCATCTTGTTCTGAGAAATCATTTATGTATTCGTTTTCACACGAAAGAAGCTGGATTACCTCAATGGGAAGGGAAGATTTTTATGTGTTTTTATGCGTCGCGATAAATTTAGGGAAGAAATTATTGATCTGATGTATCCAAAGCTCGTTTAAACACATCGCCCAAAGATGCAAATCGGCTGTGCCTTTAGAAGTGATGATCTGATCCGATTTGTAAATTTTGTTGCGGGACTCAGACGCTTCTTCACCAAAACAGCCTAAATGAGAAGCTACCGATTATTTTCCAATGTGTACTTGCCTTTGCCATCAGTGCTCAACAATAACTCTTGGAATCTTCTTTTTTTTTCTCTTTTATTCTTGCTTTTCGAGCCCACTGGTTGGAGTGGCTCCATGGCTCCTCCTCCTTGTTCAGGCAAAACAATGGTAAAAGATAAGCAAATTTTAATATTTTTATTTAAATAAAATTTCTATTTAAATAATTTTTCTATTAAAAACAACGGGAAGCCATGCATACTTGTCCACAATCATTTCAGTATGTTTGTTGCCAGACTCGAATTTTTCTAAATTTAGTCGCAACTGACAGGACAAACATATCAAAATGATCCTCAAATTGTAGATAATTTGTTGATTAACTACAGTTATTTCAGAAAATGTTTTGAAGTTGGCAAATACGCGACGTGCAGTGTTATCGGTATTTGTATTTCCAATATGGTGCATGATTGAAATGATTTGATCCAATACACCACGGATTTTTAAGTGTCACAATCCGAAAAGCCGTGTGTTCAAAAAGGTCTTGCAGAGAGACCTTGGCTACAGTCTCTGATACATCCATTTTGTCTGGTCTGCATTGCTTCTTTTGCTCTGCCACATTTATATAAATTGGGTAAATATCCACATTTCTCCTACAAATGTCATCTCGGATAGCACAATACTGCTCCTTGGTCAATCCTTGATACAAAATTAACGCCAATGCTTCATCTTCGGACGCACTTATAGGCTGACCAATGGGCTTTGTCAATCCTTCCCTGACGCTTGGCTTTTTCCGGGGTACTTGCAAGTATTTGAAGAACTGCAGCAAGATCATGTAGTCCTTGTTTCCGGGCAGCTGCGATTGCTGCATGAACTAGCAAAAAAACATCATCACCTTGGAATTTGGATAGTTCCGCTGCTCGCAGTTTTTGAGCCCTTTCGCCAAAAAGGGGAAAAAGAGGAGGTTAAGACCAATACCTTTTAACTCAAAATTGGCAACGCTAGAACAAAAACTTGGACAAACACATAATCCTTTCCATAGTTGAAATTGGTTAGTAAAAATCCAGCTTTAGAAGCGCTTATAAAATGACATAATATTAGTATACACACTCTCAATTTGAACGATTTTTATATTAAACACACAGTACAAACCGAAATTAGTGTTGCCATCACAAAATATTAAAAACAAAACTCAATGCGAAAATTTACAAAACTTAGCCGCACGTGCTTTCGATTGCAACAGCTGACTTACAAGCTGTTATTCTCACATGGGACTGTTAAACTTAACATTTTGAGTTTGGGGCTTAACAGTCTGATGTGCGAACAATTGTAAAAACGAGAAAGGCAAAAGCTAACTTCGTCTGTACCGAAGTTTTGATACATTCGAAATGAGCTTATTACAATGAAAGTTAGCGACTTGACCAAACTTCGCAAATCAGATTAAAACAATGACATATTACCCATGACCGCTGTTTGAAAGCGATAATATTGAGAACAAAACCAGTTTTTCTTCACAAAAACACATTTTTCCGACGAACATTTGTATGGCAGGCTACAAGAAGTAGTCAATCCGGTCGGTTCCACACATATTAGCAGCGTGCAGTAAAAAAGAAGACTCTGTGCAAAGTTTTAGCTAGATAGCTCCAAAACTGAGGGACTAGGACGGACGGACTGCTTAACGGACGGACAAAGCTTAATCGACTCAGCTCTTTACCTTGATAAGAGAATAGAGACTTTTTAGCTGCTTCCTTTTTTGTTTTTTTCAACTCAACTTCTTGTCAGCTCAACCAAGCATAAGTAGCCCGTTAGATGGGAATCTGCAAAAGTCTGCAACGGCTGAATGTGTTGGCGCTTCATTCCATACGTTAAGTGCATAAGGTACCGGGTTCAATTCCCCGTCAACCCGGAAAAACATTTCAGTGCTTTTCTGAACAACTCAAACCAAATGAGTCAGTTGGCAGTTGAAGTATGTTTTAAAAGCGATGTCTCTGATCTTACGGTATATATGGATGGCTCCAGGAGCCTCTTGTCTCCCTATCCTTCCAATACCAAGAGTTATGTCCACAAGCTCCCTATTCCTCCCAAATGTAAAGAACCCGCTCACTCCTTGTCCAAAATCAATCAAATTTTTTGCCCCAATTGATTTTAAAATATTGTTGAAAACGGAACAATATCAGCTCAAATCAAGTTCTTAAAAATGGAACCATATCAACTAAACTTGCGTTTCAAAAAATTGTTCTTGAGGTGATAACATTGTACTACAAATCAAGAAACACAGTTCATGCACTGTTTTTGAATTTAGAATCCAATTTTCTCGGTTTTTTTCTATCTGTGTATGTATATCACTTCTTATATTATTGCTTAAACTATAACTTTCATTTACAGTTTTCACAAAATATTCATGTATATCAATATCCTTAGCATAGTTGCTTAAAATCAAACTTTAATGTCGCATAGAACTTTGCGACAGAATAAACAGAGACTATGGCCATAAAACTTGAATTATTTGCCACAATGCGGTTGTTAATGGCAAGTGAAAACAAGATAAACCACTTTTGTGCTTTAAATAATTTTGCCAATATGACAAATGATTGCCCACAATGGCATTTTCCTTGCTTGGAAATTTTCATATTTTTCGGTTATTATTTATTGAACAAATGTTTACTCGCCTCAGTTTTGTGGGCCAGTAAAATGTTGTTATTTAGCTTGTGCGTTTGTTTTAGCTTGGCAGTAAAATTTGTGGAGCGAATTTTTGTGGCTTTGACCGATCGCATTCTCAATTATCAGCTCAACATGTGCGTAATGGTGGGCGTGGCATTTATGCATAATTTAACTAACAAGACCTTGTCGACATAGTCGTCGTCCTTGTTTTGGTGTCGTTATCCTCAAGTATGTGTGTTTGAGTGAGTGAGTGTGCCGGCTTTACTCCCATTTCCTTGCTCATTTTCCGCATCAACAGAGCAAAAGGCAATGTCATGCTGGGGGCTGCGGGGCACAAGGACAGCCTAAAACAATACGTAGCCCATGCTCCATTCCCCCTTTAAACCATGCTAATGGGCTTATGACTTTGCGGTTTTTTTGCCTGTGCAAGAAAAGAAGAAACGAACCAAAATCCGAACAGAGCTTGGCAAAATATTTTTTGTGGTAAGCACACAAAAAGGCCAAGGGTTTCACGTCAAGGACAGGTTAAGGCAAACCCAAAGTAAACAAAGTTGTTATGATGACGTTTTTACCGACCTGACCCCAAGGTGAGAGCCTTATCATTTCTACGACATTTTCCTATCTTAGCCTTAAAAAACGGACCCAAAAAGGTTACAAGCTTTTAAGTATCTTATGACCAAAAAGAGAATAAGAGATTACGAAAGCGGAAATGGAAATGGCAAGCGAAAAGTGTTTGGCTTAACGTACAGGGGGGGGCTTACATTTTCCCTCTTTTTGTTCTTCATTGTATTTAAAATTTATTGCCCACATTTCGGAGCCGGGTCCTTAAAGGGTTTCGCGTGTCAATCAAAAATTTATAAATAAAAACCAAGGTTATGGCTTGAATTATGTATTTGGCCAAAGTCGGGATGGTGGAAAGCCCTAATCTGTAGCTGATGACATCATTCGAGCGAACTTTTCTCATAACTGTACGCCAAGTGAAGGAATATTAAGCAAAGTTTTGGCCAGGCAACAGCTGCATTGGCTCTGAGTGAAAATTAATTCAAAACCGTTAATTAAATATGTGAACACACACACACACCACAGCAACCACGTACATATATGGACCACTCTGTGCTTTCATGTGCTAATTAAAAGCATTTCCGTTCCAAACAGAAAGCCAAATCATATATGTAAAATTATAATTGTGTGTGTGAAAGAACAACATCAACAAAATGGGTCTGACAGCATTTTGCTTTTAGGTTTAGATTATTTATTTTTTAATGTTGGAGACAGTTGAGTGGCAGAGTGAAGAGGAGGAGTTGGAAAATGTTTTTCCCTAATGGTTAGCAAATGAAACATAGCAAATTGAGGGGAAAACACTTTCTTAGGCGAAATGATGAGGTCATACAGAGTGGAACTATCCAATTAAGGAAGTGTAACAGACTCAGCATAAAAGCGGAACAGACTTTGAGAATGGGAATGAGAATAAGTAATTCCGGAGTTGCCAAATTAAATCGTTGACTCTTGGGATTTTTGAGCTTAAATTATGTATGGATTGGCCAATGAATTTGAAAAGTTCAACTGAGCCGTGTAAATTATCGATGTAATGTATCCCAATAAAGCTGCAATGCTTACTTTATCGAAAGCAACAAAAAAGTCCCCTAAAAGTAGAAAATCCAATATAAACAGTTGGAAACTGGTTTATTTATTTACTCTAAGATAAATTTAACTGATACTTTTAAAAGGCACATTTTTTGACATTTGTTGCTTTTGTGATCGAAAACAATTTTTGGCAAATTAGCAGTTTTTGCTTGTGTTTGGTTGGCAATTGCAACCAGCCATAGCTCCTGGGGGCCGAACAATCTCGGCAATTCACACCGAATGCTTGCCGAAGTCAGGCATCACTGAGTATCAGAGGGAGACAGTCACATTTGCCGTATTCCCTTTTTGGAGAACCCTAATATAAAGTATTCGATTTGTCAGCAAAGAACTATTGAGGTTTACTTGGTTAGCCGCGTTTACGAGTAAGGTCGAAGGATCTCACCTTCCTGTAAAGCATATAATCAAGACAAAGCGCAAAGAAAAGGAAGGCAACAGAAATGATCCGATGAGCATCGGATGAACGATACTCAAGTAATGACCAAAAGAAAGCAAGCCGCAGCGCTGGCTTACCAAATGGTTGTGATGGTTCCAGTTCTATTTCATCCAGCTCCAATCACAGATCCAGTTCAACTAATTAGTTCACACATCACTAACAATTATAATCGATAATTATCGATGCTCCATACTCCAGCCTTTTTATGAATCTTACATCTCTAACTCACACACAAACTTAACTTATCTGTGCTCTAAACTTAAGCAGGCCATCCACACACAAATTTGTTCGACGAATTTGTTCGTCGAACAAAAATTCGTTTGCCCACTAACCAGGCGAACATTTCTCACGAACATCATTTTCCCAAAAATCACATCGAGTTAACATGAAAATATGGCAGTGGAAACTAACACAATCATGGCCTAGATGGCGATACAAATTAGCTTAAAGCATTATTTTGATCATTTTGGGGGCATTCAATGAATTCCAGCAACAATGAATTGCTCATTTGGGCACGTGTTCACTCTACAGATATTTTTGACAAATGATGTTCGTGTAATTGTTCGCATCCCTTGACGAACATGTTCGCACGAACACTCGAAAGATAGAAACATTTCTATTCTCTGCGAACAAAACTTCGAACAAAAAAACTGTCACGAACACCTCCACTTACGTCGAACATTTTGACGAGCTGAACAAATTCGTCGATCAAATTCCTGTGTGGATGGCCTGCTTAATCCACATGGTCGCATCAGTGGCGCCATCTATTCGTCAGTTTTGAAATTCTCTTAAGAAGTATTGTTCAAAGCAATTAGTGGCGCGTGGTTCAGAACTTCTAGTCATAGATCCTCTGGACCTAATGGGGGCGTATGTGGTCAGGTAAGGCTGCTGATCGGTTCAACTTGGCGAACCCAGCGTGATCCTGGTTTACTGCGTCAAAAGTCGACTCACACCTCCTCGTGGTGACCACCGGAAACAGAGCAATGCATCCGCAACGCTGCTGGCTAACGTGAGCGGCGACCCGCCCTTCCCTACAGGGTATAATATATATTATTAGTGCGTCGGGTTTGGTACCCACCACCGTAAAAAATCTCCACCAATGAAACCTTCGACTGCAATGCCACGGATACGGACCCCCTCTGACGACGACCCACGCAAACGTTTTAAGGACCACGATTTGAGGTCCCCTGGAATGTCCGCACCCTCAACAGAGATGGTGATGATATCGACTTGGTGAAAGTATTCAAGGAATACTCATCGGACGTTACCGCACTCCAAGAAATGCGATGGATTGGATATGGGAGCAAGATAATAACGCTACCAAAAGAGAAGACAGAACAGAAACCACCACCCCCCTGGGAGATATACTACAGCGGGCATGTATCCAAGCACGAGTTTGGGTGCGGCTTTTGCAGTGAGTGATAGACTACGCCATTCTGTCATCAGCTTTACACCAGTTGACGGCTTGCCGCGCTCAGACTTAAGTCAAAATATTTTAATATTAGTCTTATCTGTGCACACGCGCCAACAGAAGACAAGGACACCTCGACAAAAGACGAATTCTATAGACCTACGAGAGAGGCATCAACACACACCATCTTTTTGTTGATTATAAATCAGCCTTCGACACGCCGATAAGGTCAAGGTTTTTCGAAGCCTTGTCTACATGATGACGTTGAAAAGTACACAAAGCTCCGTCAAAATAGGAAAGAACCTTTCAGAACCATTTGATACCACGAGAGGTTTTAGGCAAGGCGATACCTTATCGTGTGACTTCTTCAATCTACTGATGGAATACACACTGCGCCGGTGCCCACATGTCAACAGAACGGGCGCCTTTATTTATAAAGATCTAATGCTACTCGCACATGCCAATGATATTGACATTATCGGCGGGCGGAAAGCAGGGCGTTTTCAGAGATTGAGAGGCAGTCTGAAGTAATGGGTTTAGCGGTAAATGAGGACAAGACGAAATACCTAGTATCCGCGGACAAAAAGTCCTTGCGTCTTGGACAATCTGTTACAATGGGAGAATACAACTTTAAAGTTGTAGAGGATTTTGTTTACGTCGGAACGACGATAACCAGCGACAACAACATCAGTCTGGAAATCCGACGAAGGATCACTCTTGCAAACCGATGCTACTACGGGCTAAGTAGAGAGCTCAAGAGCAGAGACCTCAAGCGAAGAACAAAATTAGCCCTATACAAGTCGCTTATCATCCCAGTCCTGCAATACGGCGCAGAAGCATGGACAATGACAGCAGCGGATGAAGCGCAGATTGGCGTGTTTGAACGAAAGATTCTTCGCAGGATTTATGGACCTTTAAAAGTTGGCGATGATTTCCGCATTCGAAATAATGACGAACTGTATGAGCTCTATGGGGACACCTGTCTGGTCAAGCGCATAAAGCAACAGCGGCTGCGCTGGTTAGGACATGTCACCAGGATGGACGAAGAAGCTCCAGTAAGGAAAGCTTATTATTCGAAGGCGGCTGACTACGGAGGAAGAGGCAGGCGGGGGAGACCTCGACTAAGATGGGATGACCAGGTGCGGGCAGACATTGCCAAGCTTGGTGTGACCAACTGGTCCCAGCTCGCACGGAGCAGAAGCGACTGGAGAGCATTACTGGCAGAGGCCCAGACCGTCGAACGGTTGTACTGGCCAATTAAGAAAAAGAGAAGAAGAAGAAGAAGAATTAGTGGCGCCATCTATTGGTCAGCGGAAAATCCCCTAACAAAGAAAAAATTAAGTTGTATGAAAAACATTCAAATCATTTATTTAAAAATATTTTATGAGCTGCAAAGGTATATACCACGAAATGATAGAGATCAGCTGAAAGATACTCAAGTTATGAGTGAATAGGGATTCACAGACTTTGAAACTTGTTTGTATATACGATAGCAACTTAGCAAATACTTTATTTATATATTATTCTCATCACCAGCATCACCGAAAGGAACGCGTGTTATCAAAAATTGGGCTCAATAAACCAAACACAGCGACAGTAACCTCGTCTACCATATTTTATAAAAACATGCACTAAAAATTTCGGTGTACAGAATTGTATTTGGTAAACGTGTCGTATAAGTAATTTGTTTACTAAACTTTCAGGCACTGTTACGCTCATTAAAAATTAAAATAAAATTGTTTGGTTTTTCATACCAAAGATCCATGTTTTTTCTTGGAACATAATTTACACTCAAAGAAAAAATAGGGAATTTAATACTTGGATCAAGAATATTCGATATCAGAAGTTCGGTTAGAATGAAAATTCTTGGATAGTTCTTCCGTATTCGTATAACGTACAATTCTCCACTTTGATTTTGAATTCCTCAATTCAAAAGTTTGTACGGTTCTAAGAGCCTTGATTTTATACAGATTTTGCTGTGCCTTTCTCCCACTATTCATAAAGTATAAACTGTTCGGTGTGCGACTTAGATTTCAGCTGCTATTTTCTGAATTAGTTGTGTCCACCTTTGATTCATTTAAGTCACAAGCATAAACAATCTCAGTAGAATAGAAAATACAAAACACGCACTCATCTATAATTAAGGACCAACCCTCCGCATACTCCGCCCCACCCCAACGCCTTTACATGTGCCAAACACACTTAAACACTCATTTACCTACACACACGTACACTGGGAAAGGTCTACCTTTTTCCGGTCTGTCGGTTACCTCAATACAAAAACATAAACACGATGTAAATGTTGATTTATGACATCCCACACACGCACTTCTATACACACACACACACACCCACAAGCAATCTTAAGCTTCCTAGAAGCATTATATATCGATGGCAACATTAGAACACCCAGCCACATGGAACATAAATTTCATATTCAGTTTGTGTAAACAAACTGAGACAGTCACATCTCAATTTTATCTCTCTTCTCTGTCTCTCTTTGGGTGGCTTATCTTTGTTGCGCCTGTGACACAAATGGAGAAGCTTAAAATTTCATTTCAAGCCTATTATAATTGTTTGCACATAATTGCCGCAGGGCAAAAATTGTTGCCTACTTTCTAACCCAGTTTTGTGACCTTCGTCATAAACTAATTTCTAGCTCATTTCACACAAAACACAAGCCACAAAATTCTCTCATCTGTGTGTTTGCGTGTGTGTCGCGGCCTTCTGGCTCTGCTAAATTTAACCGTGCAAAAAAAAAGAGCCACTTAAAGCATACAAAAGCAGTTCCCAGACAACAGACCTTGCCATAAGTTTCCATAATTTACATATGTGTAAGTAAATGTGTGTGTGTGTGTGGTTCCAGCTAATTGCATTTTAATGCGCATTATTAAGCTGGCCATTGCATGCTTTCAGGTGTTTTTAACACAGAATTATGCATAACAAAATGCAAATTTTTTTTACTCTTTCTTCTATTTTGCATAAATAAATTGCATGTGGTGGTATATGCAAATTTTTTGGCTGTTTACTCTTGGATGCTGATTAAACAAAGTGGTGGATGCTGCATTTCACAGGTAAGGCTGGAGAGGAAGAGGAACAAGAGGAACTCAAAATTGCGAACTTAAATTAGTTTAGTTTGGATCTACGAAAGTCTTGAATGAAAGAAATTTTGATTGCTTTTGGTCAAACGAGGTCCAAAATAGCTCTTTTTCTCTTCCACAGGCAAATAATTTGGCAAATTTTTGAGAAAATATGAGATTTACCACGATAAGAAGGGCCCCCCCCCCTAGGGGGGGTAATGTTTAAAAAATTCACCAATGGTGGTACCCCCATATAGGAGAAAATAATGCCGTTGTATAAAAATTTAACTTGTCATAGTTATACATTTGATTAGCTTATACCCGCGCTTTGCTGACAATTGGGGATATATTCCATTTGTTTTGTATATGTAGCTTTGAAAATGAGTTTGAAGCTAATTGGGCGTATCACTGTAAAACTTACGCTATCACCCAGTTTTTTCCACTAATATCGACGTTGACGTACAATGCAGTACGTTCAAGTGGCTTAGGCGACGCAAGCCAAACTTGTTACGCGCGGAACCGCAGGCAAAATTGTAGCCCAAAACAGTGGCCCAACCGACCGAGAGCGGCGGCGCCCTAACGTGGTGACAAGTAATGCGAAGCAAAAACGTAAAGTAATGTTAACTACGGGCTAAATATGTTAAAATAGTTGGTTTTAAAAGCAGGAAGAGAAGCTTCCGAGTTGATTACTCGGTAGAGTTTCAATCAGTACAGAGAACACGAAACGGTTCATGCAAAGCACTAGCTTAGTAGTACAACGATTTAGAGATATGGGTATAAAATTGCAGGTCGGTCTAATAGGAACGTTGAGGTTAATTTGGCCAACCAACTCAGATGAGTCGATTTCACCATTAATCAATCTATGTATAAAAATTCTCCAAGCAAAATTCTACGGTTAATGAGGGAGGGAACGTTAATCAAAAGTAGTCTACTAGAGTAAACGGACCTCAGGATTCCAGTTTAAACCGCGAAGAGCAAACAATAAAAACCGCTTTTGCACAGATTCAAGTCTATCTTGATGGCTCGAATATGGCGGAGACCACACACAGGATCCGCACTCGAGTATAGGACGGACAAGAGAAATGTACAAAATCTAAGTGGTATATGGATCATCAAATTCCTTCGACCAGTTTAATAAACCCAAGAATGCTCCTTACAAATAATAGCCGTTATATGAGAGTCAAATTTAAGTCGGTGATCAAGAATTACCCCAAGATCATTTACCTCATTGACTGTATCATTCAGAACACTCTAATGGGACATTATTAATCATACTTCAAGAGATTTCGTTTTCGTATATGAAAATCGAGTTGGAAGGTTTGTGTCCATGCTAAGGGGACATTTCTATCAATGCCCTTTCTCACAAAAAATTTCCCATCTTCTAGTTATGAGTTAATTTGATGTTTAAATGCAATTTTTTTGATAGTGTTATATGTTTATGATGCATTTTTAAATTATAAATTAAATTTAATTAATTTTTGGAGAATATAAAAATAAGATGCAAATTTAAAAATATTTTGCGCCAATAATAAAATATATAACTTGACAACTCTAAGTCCTTGTTGGTGCCAATGTTGGTACACAGATGGCGACTCCATAGCTTGAGGGGGCGCTGTTAGTAAGTCGTCGAACCACGCTTCACAAAGCCGTGTTGATAGGGTGAAATAATGGAACTACATAATTCTCTCAAAAGCTTTCGAAATTACAGACAACTTTGAAATACCTCTATATTTTCAACATCCCACTTAATACTATTTTGGAGAGGAATGATAAAGATTCCTTCCATAACATAGGAAAAGTGGATGATTCCAGAGACAATTCAAATAATTTATGAATAGGCTTACAAAGTGCATAAGCGCAAAGCCTGAGTACAACCGGGTACTCCGTCCGGTCCCGGTGCAAAGACAGGTTTTACAGAGTTAATATCACAAAGGAGAAAGCTTTTAGTTATTACATGGCTAAAAATACAATTAGACTTATTCAGCCGATAAGGGTATGGTTGATTCGCAGGGAAGCTAGTAGACGAGTAGGTTGACGTAAAAAACTCCGCAAACAGATCGGCTATGGCCTGATCAGTGTTCGCTATCACATTACCATAACGCACAGAAGAGGGATAGAGGAATATTTGCGATTAGAGTTAACAAACACATAAAACTGTTTAGGATTTTGCGAGAATTGCAGATAGCCTTTATAACATTGTGCATTAAGCACATTAAATCTAGAACGAACAACTACAGAACGAGAGAAATCAGATGATTTTTTCGAAATCTTATACTTTTTGAAATACCTTGACTTCTTGTTTTTAAATTAATTTGTTCTCTTGCGAACCAACGCTGCCTATCAGGACAGCGAGGAGGGTTACAAAGCCAAGTTTTTATGGCGACATCAGCTATCTGTACAATTGAACAATTGAGACCAATCGGTTTCTAAAATTAAATCACTCAGTTTTCAAAAATCAGCTTGGGTGGATTTTCACAAAAAAGTGAACAATTAATTTGTGAAATTTCTTTTGATATTATGTTCAATTCAATGGAATGGAAAACAATGTAGTTGTTTTTTTCTAAACATATTCCGACAAATCTTATTGAAAATCGTATTGGTAATATTTTTGTTATGTAAAGCTTTGACAATGGGTTTCGAGATATGTAATCGCATGAAAAAAGATTTTCATACAACAGTTTACCGTCCATTTTCCGACTTTTACGTAGACTAATTTTGAAGTCACTAATTCCATAGTTTTGTGTGAAGGATTGATAAACTGAGTTTGGAGCTAATGGCTGGACTTTCGTCTCGTACACGCATTATTCTACAAAGGATGGTGAGTTTAAAAAAATACAAAATTTGATGAATGAATTTTCGTAAAGATTCCGGAAAATGTTTTTAACCCTGATCGGCTAGAGTTTTCACTAACTGTTCAAACTATCGATGGTTTCACTACACCCTTGGAGCGTCCCCAATTGATTTTTATGATTAAAGGGTGGATAACCCCCAAAATTTTTATTAATTTATATTTATTTATTTTATTTTTTAATTTTATTATTCCTTTGAATTTATTTTATAGATTTTAAAAAAAAAAAACCATTTTTATTTTATTATCATATTAATATAATTAATATGATTTTAAATTTAAATTTTTTTTTTCAGGAGGTCCGGAATATCTCACTCAAAATGAAAGTGTTGTAAAATAACCCTGTTATTTTTAGACACTTTGAAATATGTCTCAAACAGATAGAGTGATTTATTTTTTGAGTATAAGTGTTTCGGTCAGTGAAAGTGACTTATTTTTCGAGTGTAAGTGTTTATCTCAGTGAGAAACACATATTTTCATTTTTTTCTGTTATGTGTTTTTCAATAACACTTATTATTGAGAGAAAATATAAGTGTCTTTTTAGTCAAAGTCTTTGGATCGGACATTTTCAACACTAAATTTCATTTACAGCGATAAGGCCATAAAATTAAAAACCGAAAACTTTAATTCTGAAAAGTATTTTCTTGCCGCGGTTATAGCTTAGTGCTCGCCAGAGTCGTTACAAGAAATTTGTAAAGGAAGTTTGACCTTGTGGGTGGAAAGGGCTGGAAAATCATATAAGGATCAATGTGAAATCGCAGTTCACAGCTACAGGATCTCCATGGTAATACAAGTGCCTAAGAAACTGCTTTTAAAACCTCAAATGACCACACTCAATCAACAATGCGAATGCATTTAACAGTAATCAAAAAATGGCGCTCACACCCCGAAGAAATGCGAATTCACACAGAAATAACTACATAGCCGTGATAGTGACAATACTCAACCGCGATAAATACCATGGATGACCAATGGTAAAGAATATAGTCAAAATCATAAAGATTTTTTCAAACTACTTTCTGCGTATGACTAATCTTTTTTATCGCTGAAAAATACCAAAGAAGACCAAAAATTGTAATAATGCCAAATAAACTCTACTCTCAACCAAGGGGAAATCATGCAAGGATCAATGCATAAGCTCAATTCCATGATAAGAGACCTCCATGGACCATGGGAATAAAACCACATAACACTTAAAAAATGCTTTTCAAGACCACAAATGACATCACATAACTACAAAAATATGATTACGACAATACTAAACCGCGATATATACCATGGATGACCATGTTTCCACTGATCTAAGAGCTATTTTTTTGGAAACAGGCGTCATTCTGAAGCTTAAGAAAATTGTCTCGCTTTGAGGAGCCGACACGCGCAAGCATACGTCGCAACAAGTGTAATTGCCTTACATAATAGTAAGTTGAAAGAACAAAATTCATGCTTATTGACGCACGGCTGGGCGCAGCAGGTAAAGTGTGCGGGATCGAGACCCGCTTGGCACTGAAGCAGATGTTTGCAAATTAAAACAAATGCAGTGTGTGTCTCGTTTGCCGACTCGATTTTATCTGATAAGGTTGGTTTTTTACTGTTTTTGTTGTTGGACTGCTCCCAAACTTAAATTTCGTGACCACCGCAGGTATAAAACATTGTTCCTAATCACATCTACAAAGTAAATTATCTTTACATAGCTAATAGAGAAATAACACTTATCTTTATTTACTTTCGTTTTTCTGTTATACTATAACTGTTATCAAAAAACACTTTGAACATATATTATTTTTAAGTGTTATTGAAAAACAGTTAATTTTCTCTCAACATTTTTTCGGTTAAGCCACAACGACGAAAAATTCGTTTTCTGATACAGTATTTCACATAAATAGAAACACTTTCTAACAGCACAGTACATTAGAGCGGTCCCCATGTATATGAAATTTTTAAGGTCATGCTCTCACCCCCTATCTGATACTTTTTCATGTATAATTAGCGTATATAAAAACAAAAGTTAAAAAAGTCGAGTTTTAACGGGCGCGAATGGAGTCTAAAGTTTTTGTAAATAACTCATACGCAGTGTTGCCTATTATCATCTATTTTTTTCAGTTATAAATAGTCGGCGATGATTTTATTTATAAACTATTCAAATTTGTAAATATTTTCTTTCCACAAATTTAGATCTCTTTATGAATTTCAAACAATGACAGCAATTGAAATGAACTAGTAACTTCGTTTGTAAAAATTTGTATTTGGTGAACGTGTCGTATGATTAATGTTTTTTAAAACTTTGAGACCCTGTCGCGCCCATTAAAAATAAAAATAAAATTTTTTGATTTTCACAGTTATTAATTATACAACAAATATTAGCTTTGGGAATGCTGAGACCTCCTTTTTTCCATTTTGCCGGTTTGGGGACCGCTCTAATGTACATGCGCACCCTCCCACTCCACACACCCACAAACACACAACCCTCATGTTGCTCCGGCAAATGGTAAAAGTGTTTGAGTTTGCAAATACAAAATGCAAAAAAAAGGCGTACACAAAGAATCTGTCGCAAAGACAAATTTTTCTAGGTTTAGTCCGACCGTCCGTAAAAGTTTTTTACTTTATAGCTCATTTCACAACAGGTCACCTTCACTAGCTATTGGCGCCAGCTGTGAATTAACTAGCCACGAAAAACCTTCTCAAACATTGCTGCTCGGTCTCGGCGTTAAACTGCGGGACCCTTTATCTTATGCGCAAATTTGAAGCACTCAAGCCAAAACATTAAAAAGAAGCTCGGCTTGGCCCTTTGGGGCTGTAAAGCCAAATATTTTAATGGGGCATGTAGTACTATGGGCAGCTAAAAGCTGCTTAGCCTGGATTTAAGGACTGTGTAGAGAATATTTTTATAATTTTTTTTTGGTTTTAAAGGCCACGTTTAATTTGCCCATATATTCCACCATTTTTAAATTTTTGTTTAAATTTTACCCCTCTTTTCTTTCAACTGTTCACCTTCAACTGTATTTATTATTTGTATATTTTGGCCTCTAGTGTTTTTTTCGCAATATTTTTCCCCTCTTGCTCTTCTTCTATTTTGCATAAATATCCTTGCTGTCCGCATACTTGTCACACATCATTTGATTTGCTACTTTTCATTGAAGTGAACAAAAAATTCTATGGACCACCCAACCCGAGGCAAAACTTTGACAAACACTTGAAAAGACGATGTCGTCGTCGACTGAGACTAACAACTAAGAACTCGGCTCAAGTGTTTTTTGCACAATTTCATTTCAATTCAACAAAAGTGGACCAGGAGGCCGGCACAAAAAAAAAAAAAAACGAAAACAGGCTGTGTAGTGCATCCTTTGCCATGCTAAACATTTTTTGTGCTGCTTTTTGTTTTTAAGGTTTTCATCATCATCGTCGTCGCCGCCGCCGTCGCCGACGTTTTCTATATGCATAGAACTTGCGGCTTTTGGCCGTCCAGGCTCGACCCCGACCCCACATAGACTAAGGGGATTTTGTCTTTTAGCCTGATTTGTTATTCATGAAAAGGCGAAAGCAAAAGAATGCAAAACTAGTGTTTGGCTGAGAGAGAGAGCCAAGAAAATGGTTAAGAAAATGCCAAGCACACTTTTGCGGTGACTGGTGAGTGGGTAGACTTCCCCCTCTGTCCATCCCCCCCGCCGCAGGAGGCATAATAAAATTGTTTGCCAGTTCAAGTTGAGATCTTACTTTGGGGCCATTTTCTGGCACAACGATTAGCAACATTCTGTGATTTTTGGGTCACTTCAGGGGATTCACTGATTTCCCAATTGAAGTGCAAACAAAAATCAGTTTGCCGCAAGACAACTGCAAGCTGAACCAATTCTGCTTTCGAACGGATTACTGACTTCTGCAAGGGCACAAATCAGTTCTCTGGTTTTCAATTTGTTCAACGTGCAATGGATTAAGTAAGCTAAGGGCATTCGTTACCCAAAGAGCAGCAAAGCGAAAGCACGAAATCAGTTTTTCAACTTTGTTTAAAAGTAAAGATATCTCATGATGAAAATAATAGGTCTTATTATTAGTTATCGATCCTCTGAAGGATAAGCAACAGTTAGAGTATTTTACAGCCGCATTTGACCGACTTTCTTTCGATTTCTTCTTAGTCTAAATTTCACATAGCAATTTATTACTGAAATTTAATTTCAAACACATTTCAATCAAATGTAAGAATATCCCATTTAAAAATCAAGGCAAATGGCAAAAAAGCTTAGCACACATAAATCATAATATACAGAGCGGATGGAGGGGGAAAAAGAACCCACTTACATGAAGGTAAACTCCGAGCTCTGACCCCCTTTCGCTTAAGTCATTTGCCAGGAAAAGCAATTGAAAAATCTTTCCCCTACCCTTGCCCTTCTTCCACTTTCCACCACGAACACGCACGTACTTAAATGTGGAAAAAAAAACTTGGCATACGTTTGAGAGTGCTATTTGGCTTCTACTCGTATGCCAGGCACGCAGCCATCACCTTAAGCACATAATTCCCACAGCTCCCAATGATAATTACAGATCGGTAGTCGGTGTTTGGGTTTAATGCAAATGCATATGTCTAATAATATGCGAGGCGGAAATTTAATGCCAGAAATTGCAAATTTCCTGATATCAGAAACTTGTCGAGTCTCTTGACAGGAAGGCCACATCGTCTCTACCTGGCACAAAATGGTGAATGGTTTGCAAGTTTGTTGTTTGTATTTGCATATTTGATTTGTACGCAGGTGAAGTTCTATTGTGGATAGTTTTGTCTGCACTCAGCATGTGGTACAGTTGTGCTAATTAGAGCGCTTAAATGCACTAAGCCACAAGGTGCAATACAATTGAAATCAATTCGAGATGCACCTGAATGTCAAAAATCAATCATTCATTCTGCTGGTTTACTTGCAACTGTCTAATTAAAGGTTTCTTGGAATTACGTCGCCTCGAGGTTCACTGCATACAAACTTAATGCTTATTGTGGCAGTGAGCAAAAGAGCAATTTGTGTTAATTACATTTCAAGCGACTAAAATTATGAAGAAGCTTAGCTTAAAACAAGTTAATTAGACAACCAAGACTACTCAGAGCCGACCAATTTGCTAAATGCTACTATTTTTAAGGACCTTTTATTCTTTTATATGTAACAACTGCCAAAGAGGTTAAAGAATATTTTAAGAAGAGTTGGATTTAAAAATTTTACATTTGTTTTATTTTTTAAAGATTTCAGATATGGCAAATGTTGTCAGAAATACGACTTCATATTTGAATTTAAGCAACAAATGTTCAAAATATTTTTGAAATCATGTAGTAAAGTTGTACCCAATCGGATAATATTTGCTTTGTAGCGACATCATAACCGATTTTCGACAGGGAGATAGAGTTGTCTCTTTCAAGTAAAATTTTTTGTCACCTCAATCACCTAACAGAAAAGTATAAATATACCTCTAGAAGTGACGACAACAAAGAGTGCAAAAGCTTAATGTGCTAGCGCGCCATTCCATTCGTTGTTCGGTAAGTGCAGAAGGGTACAGGGTTCAATGCCGAATACATTTTGCTGTGTTTTTCTTAAAGTGTTTAATAAAGCAAGTCGGGTGAAAGTGGGTAGTTGAAGTTGATCCTATGGGAATAAGGGCTTAGGCATTGGCTGAAGCATTATCCAGCGCTTGTAATTGTAGTTGCCGCCTTTTCCTCATTTTCCTACCAATCCAAAGAGGTATGCCCTATGCCCTACTTTTCCGAAGCCACAAAATGTGAGGAATCCGCTATGACCTTGTCCAAAATAAATAAAAACGGAATAATATCAAATCAAGTTCCTAAAAACGGAACAATGTCAACTCAATTTAAGTTTTTGCGATTTAAAAAAATGGTTCTTGAAGTTAGAATATTGTAGTACAAATGAGAAGAACCGTCAATACACTGTTTTTGGCAACGTTTTCGCTCATCTTGAGGCAATGTTCTTTTTTGGTATACCATATATTCTGTACCAGTGTGATCCGGTTGTGTCGGGTGTGTGTGCAATAATGTGGGTAATAACAAGAGAGAAAGTCGGTCAAGCCCGACTATAACATACTCTAACCGTCTTAGATGAATGCTCGCTACCACTCATGCACAAAACAGTTTCTCCCTCCTCTGTCTGACCCTCTTTGAAGCATGCAACACGGTATTTTAGGGTGGGAGCGTGGGAGCGTCTTGTTTTGCTCATAACTTGAGAACCGCTCATCCGATCTTTATCATTTCTTCGGCAAATCGATACATTTTGCTAATGACTAACTATCTTTAGAAGGTACGAAACATCTATCTATAAAACTGTCGGAGATATGACGCTTTTTCAAAATTGCGGGGGCGGGAGGGGCGTGGCAAAATTGGAAACAAACTTGATCTGCCTGCAAGTATAAGAAGCATTTGTCCCTATACATGTCAAACCTCTATCTCTTACCATCTCTGAGATCTGTTTGTTCACGCGGACGGACGGACGGACAGACAGACGGACGGACGGACAGACGGACATGGCTATATCGACTCGGCTGTTGATGCTGATCAAGAATATATATACTTTATAGGGTCGGAAATGATTCCTTCTTCCTGTTACATACATTTGCACAAACTTAATATACTCTATGTACCTTCGGTACAGAGCATAAAAACGTATACACAGAAACGTATGCCAAAAAAAATCCCCGTAGAATGTATATTCGATATATACACCTTAATATCCATTTTTTTAAATATCCTCTTCACATTTTTCCCCTCTCTGGATAAAGAATAAAGATCAAGAACTATACTTTTATCTAATTTGTCCTTTTTAAGCGAAAATAAAAATTACAATCGGGCTAGACCGACTTATTTAATCTAAATTTTTTTAAAGAAAAATTTTTTTTTTTGTATTTTAGTCCCAAGAAGACTCGTCTTCTTAAATTGTGACCCCCTAAAATTTGAGCTATTTCCATGAATAATTTTACCAAATGAAAAAAATTTAATTAAAATGAAGACAAATACAGTGGATTTTCAGACGTCTTAATGGCTTTTGATTAGGAATTCCCAACTAGTTATGGAAATTCCTACTTGGTGAGGTTAACCTGTTGTCGTCATCGAAAGTCTACTGATAATGTAGAACCTGTAGGTAGTTGATAAGTGCTCATTTTTGTGGTTTCTTTTTGACTTGCTACTTTTAGCTATGACA
>JAEIFU010003103.1:0-32856 GCA_018904235.1 Lordiphosa stackelbergi
GTTACGTATTGCTGATCACTTATTTCCTTCGTTTTCCGTGCATCGCTATGAATTGCTCCAACTCCTCACCATAGATCATATAGAAATACACCCAACGTATGTTTCCTGTGCAATCTTCACAGCATTGGAAGACACTACCCATTTCATCGCAATCCGTCCAATTCTGCAGGAAATCAGGGTTGCCCATTGGCGTCTTGGAAAACTTCTGACCTTCAGCAGTTGATCTCAATCCTAAACGGACCCTGACTGAAACACGCTGTACCAATTTTTTAAAAGAGGCTTCTGTCTAAAGGCAGAGCATTATAGCAGAAATATTTAATTTAATCGTATATTTTATTCTATTTACCATGTACATTTTCTAAAGAAAAGCTGACCGCTACAAGCCATGTAAATGTAAAATTGGCTGACAGCTCCTCCAACGGGGCCACATGCTTCTCACAATACTTTTATCATAATTGAAGAGTATTATGCAGGGTTTTTTTTTGTGTTGTACCGTGAAATAATTAATTAATATTATATAAAAGTTTTAATCAGAGAATATAATTTTACGGTTTTAAACTTTCAGGTAATTTGGCTTTTAAGGTTGAGGAAATTCCAGGAAAAAGTTTTAAGGTGGCGGTCCAATGCGAACTAGCAAAACTATCAGATAATATTATTGTTCTTTTAAATTATAGCAAAAATCATATTTTTTAATTTTTCTTTATAAAGCGTATTTTTGATTTTTTCAAACTTTCAGGTAGTTTGCATTAAGGTTAGGGAAATTCCAGGAATAGTTTTAAGGTGGCGGTCCAAGGCAAACTGCCCAAAACTATCACATTTAAATTTTCTTTTAAGTATACCAAAAAATGTTTTCAGAGTATGTCAACACTCTTACAATTTTTAAAAAACTTTGATCAATTCTCTATCACTAAGCAATTTATTTCATGTCTAGCTACTCTTGCTCGAGTTATTGCTTTCCCAAAAAAAGCTTTTAAAAAAAATGGACTTTTGAGAATATCTCAAGGACCTGGCGTCAACATGACACAACAATGGGCCAGATCAGTTTGTTTTGAAGTAATCTATCCTACTATAAAGGAAATTTCAAAGTCCCAGACTTAGGCCGCACCCTTCCTTTATCGGGCTAGACAGTTTAAGTTTCTAATGTGAAATAAATTATCATACCTTTATAATAAACTAGATGCAACCCGAAACGAC
Organism: Lordiphosa stackelbergi; assembly: GCA_018904235.1. Taxonomy (NCBI): domain Eukaryota; kingdom Metazoa; phylum Arthropoda; class Insecta; order Diptera; family Drosophilidae; genus Lordiphosa; species Lordiphosa stackelbergi. The sequence continues at coordinate 1,195 of JAEIFU010003103.1, forward strand.
TTTGTCCATGTTTTTAAGAAATTGTAGAAATTAAAGTTGTTTCATCTGAAGACAGTTTCAAGTTCACAGCTGGTAAACTATATATCATATCCCAATATTGCTTTTGTAAATTCAGTAGGCGCTCAAAAATTCCGGAATTATATAATAAACCGTTTGTCATGTGTGCTTAATATTGCTGCCCAAAAAGTAATTGCGGATTTTCTTAAAAGAAAGTAAATGCATTTTTAATCAAACTTAGAAATGAACTTTTTTAATCAAATATATAATTTCCATTTTGTTCGATAACCTTTTGCCATCTTCCCGGCAATTTTTGTATTCCACGCTTATAGAACTTCGGCCTTTATCTGCAAAATAACTCAAAAGCGATTTTATAGCCTCATCATTGCCGAAAGTTTTACCATTTAAGGAGTTCTGCAAAGATCGAAATAAATGGTAGTCTGATGGTACAAGGTCAGGGCTATATGGTGGATGCATCACAATGCTTGTCCCAGTTTTGTCAGGTCATCAAAGATTTGTGGTCTGGCGTTGTCATGATGGAAAAAATGACACCTTTACGATTGATGATCCCGGCCGTTTCGCGTTGATGCGCATTCAATTTGTCCAGTTGCTGACAGTAAACATCCGAATTAATCGTTTGGCTCCTTGGAAGCAGCTCAAAATATACCACACCCTTCCAATCCCACCAAACACAGCATAACCTCTTTTGGTGGATATCAGCCCTTGAAGTGGTTTGAGCTGGTTCACCATGCTTGGACTATGATCGTTTTCGATTAACGTTATTGTAAACAATCCATTCTTCCATCTCCAGTTATGATTCGCTTTAAAAATGGATGGAATTCATTGGTGGTTAAGATGGCTATCACAAACGTTGATTCGGTTTGTTAAAATGAATTTCTTTCAATTCTATGTGGTACCCAAATATCAAGCTTTTTCACCAGTCCAAGACTTTGTATGTGATAATGAACGGTTGATTTTGGTATATTTAACTTCTTTCCTATCTCACGCTCAGTTAAGTATGACGATCCATCCGATTAATGCTTTGATTTGGGTCATCATCAACTTCATTTGGCCGTACTTGAATGTGACTCATCTTTAAGGAAAAATCTCCAGAACGGAATTTGCGAACAATTTTGACACTTTTTTTATATAAAAACTTTTAAAATTTTAGGGATAATTATAATTTATTTATATATTTGGTATAATTTGTTTTTTTTTTTGGATAGGGCCTAAGTCTTTCCCAAAAATTAAAGAGACAATGAATACGAACTAAAGATCAAAACAAATTGACCTTATGGCAGTCACTCTTCAATTATAACTCAATTCAAATTGGCTTTCCCCCTTTTTTACTCCCTCTCTCGCTCTTAGCAAAAGACCTTAGTCCAGAATATTGCCTCAGCGCTATAGCTCATTTATGTGCCCCATATTATTTTCTTTGGCGTTTTCACCAACGTCGCGGTAAAATTTTCCAAATTATTCTTCTTAGTGCGCGCCTGCTTAAATAAACGAAGGTCTATGACAAATTTTAGATCTCTAGCTTAAGCAGTTTTGGCTGTGGGTTGATAATATGTCAGTCAGTCAGTCAGTCGGGCCTGCTGACTTATATGTACAGATAACAAAAGCAGCAGAAATCGAATACATAATATTTCATTTCTTTGCAACTTAATAATTCGTTTTTTTTTCTGTCAGCTGTTATAAAACATTTGTCATTGGGTTTTCGTTAGTTAGTATAGCCTAGGTGGAGGGAGGCAACCGCAAATACAGACAGTAGGTGGGTTCGACTCATGGCGAGACCGGACCCAAGTGAAGTTTTTTTTGTGTTTTATTTATGCTAATTTTCCTTTATAAAGATTTATTAATTTTTTTAAATTATTAAATTTGGCAAAAGTGCCAAAGGGCAGTAGTCGCAAAAAACCAAACGAGTCAGCTTTTATTTTTAAAGTTGTATTTTTATCAAGTTTTTTTTTAGAGAAAGAAAAACTTAAAGTTCATATAGACATTCACAGGTTTAAAAATATATATAAATTTTTTCGTATCCATATCAAATTTTATAATATTGAAATGATATCACTTTCATATCAATTAGACTTCGAAATTTGAAAAACGGAAAGCGACGTCATGCTCATTTTAACTGTGAGAGAGTAATATGGAATGGCCTGGTGTGGTGCAGAGGTTAGTGTGTGAGACTGCTGTGCGGGAGGTAGTCACATCAGAGTACAATAGAAATCATAAAATGGCGAATTAACTGTCATATCATATTAATGTTTTCTCGGTTTACTAAAATAATTTTAATGGTAAGCTAAAAATTTGCATACCATGGGCGATATTTGCTTTTGTTCGCCTCACTGTTAACTGCAAAAAACCTAATGATGCAATTTATACCAACTAACAAGTAACAGTCGCTTCCTGTAAGACTATGCGAAAGTAAGTTTCAAAAGTAAATTTCTGCGCACATTTTCTACATTAGTCAACATTAAAAATTTATTTGCTTTGAGTAGATTACACGCGCCCGGCGCAACAAAAAACGAAGGCAATACGAACTTTTTCTTCAAGCATATTCTCTTACACTTATAACCACACAGCGGAAGATAAAGATGAAGTTATAAAAATAAGGCACTAAAGAAAGTGAGGAAAAAGAAACATTTTTTTAGCGTGGGCCAAGCTTACGGTGTGGCAGCCGGAGGGGGGCTTAACAAATGAGCTGGTTGCAAATTAAGTGCAGCTGCCAGTTTCATTTTGCCTTTGCCTCTACTTTGAACCAACTTTAATTCAGCTTTAAGTTCTGTTCAGGATGAAGGCTTTCTCTTAATGATGCCCGCCAGTTAATCACCAGCGGCCATATGAGAACAGAAGCTGCCCCCCAAAAGGTGGGCAGTCACAAAACAGAAAGAGTTATGGCCTCCAGTCGAATGCAGGTCACTCGGAAATGTGTTAAGTTCGGTGTGAACATATTTGTTGTTGGTTGGTGCGCAAATGTGCAGAAAGACAGAAAAAATGTAGGTCTGCATATGGAATTCTGTTAAAATTCCGACTTTAGCTTACGTTTCAAAATGAATGATGACCCGAGGGTTGTTTTGTAATCGCTTAAAAGTTCCTACTGTGCCACTTCTTTAAACAAATTTAGTTTTCGCTTTTTACTCCGGATATTTGTAAAAACGGATCGTGGTTTGTTAGGATGCTTAACATTTAAAAACGACTGGACCAAATTTAAAAATTTCTTTTGCAGATTTGTTCTTAACTGCTACGCTAAGGCTTTAGAAAATAGAAAAGTCGGAAAATTATGAACAGGTGGCGCTGTAGGCACACATTTCGTTTTTCAGTTCAATTCAATTACAGTTTAACACGTGGCGCAGTAGGCGGTCGTTTTATTTGACAGCTGAGCTTTTGTTCTTTCTGATTTGATTTGTTTTTTCCAAATTGCAGTTGCATCTTTTTCGTTTGTTTGCTTTCTTTATTTTGGTTATTTCAAAGGAAAATATTGGTTAGTGAAAACTTGTGAGCGATTTATACAAAGTGATGATCATTAACAGTTCGATATTTGTTACGATGTCATGGTAGCATTGGCCGGCGTTGTCAGAATGCAACGCGACTCGGAAATGTCGCAGAATGTCGAACGGAAGAGGAAGAAGCTATTGAAAGGGAATCAGCTCGAATCAGAATGATTGCAAATCGAATGCGCAATCAAAAGAGATGAACAAAGTCTAAAATGATCAAGAACGATCAGTTCGCGCTCGTCAAAGTGATGTAGCAAGTGTGACTTATGAACGACATCGACAGCTAAAACAAATTCTTCAGGTGGACATTGAAACTGCAACCAAAGTGAATAAAGTGCACGCGGTCAGATGTCCGTCCTTTTAAGCATTGCAATGCAGTTAAAATTGAGAAATTCCGCATGGATTGTGAAGCGTTGGCTGCAAGAAAAAACCGCCAGAATTGCTTCTATCACTAGAGCCTTTACACACGCTGCTTTAAGGCGAATCTCCTAATTATATGCATTTCATGCAATACATCAGGACGATTCATGGGAAAATTTTTCATCATGCTGGATCGCTGTTGCAAATTTAAAAAAAAAAACATACTTTCTGGTAGTTTCACATGATGAAGTAAATCGGCGTTTTGCAATCTGTTATACACAGAGATTGAAACCGAAACGAATAACGGTTTGGGTTACGGTTACTGTTTTGGCCAATCGCTTTTTTCCGGTTACGGTTATATTACGGTTGTGGGATATGGGGGTTATGGTTTATGGTATGTATGTATGTATTTGTTCTTTATTTAAATTGTTTCGAAAAATTTACAGTTTGATTGGGGGGTACATTAAGAACTACTAACAATGACTTAATAGTTCTGTCGGCAAAAGTTTGTAGATAATTAGTGCGTTTTATTTCTTACAATTTTTGATATGGGAAGAGTTTTATTTAATTAAAGTTATTTAAAAGAAATGATCTGTATCTTAACGAATTTTTTAGAAAGTTAATTAATTGAGCCCAGTTTGGCCCATTCAATATATTTATAATCTCATTCTTCTTTAGTACAGTCTTCCTAAATGCTGCACCCTGAATTCTCCGAGAACTGGGTAGCGTCCAATAAAATGGCTAAATGTCTCCTTTTCGTTTAAGTTGCACATTGTGCAAAGTCCCGATTGGGTCGGCGAAAATCCATCTCCATTCAGTTTCAAGAGGCCACATCGGGCTTTAAAAATCCATGTAATGTCTGCAACCTTCATGTCATCTGCAATGTAAGTGGTTCCGTTGTTATAATCCAGAAATTTATAGATGCGACGCGTAGTTGCGGCTGCCTGCTCGTGATACCCTCGGATTGCCGCAGCTTTTTAATCGGTTTACCAGTTCAGAAGCGACTTAATTTTTGCAGCCAAAAAGGGGCTTCTGAAAGTTATCCGCTGCCCGAAAACGTTCTTTTGATGATGTACGTGAAAGCTTTCGTGGTAATCTATTTTCTTGGTAATCAAATAAGGTTTTCCCTATATAGTTTAATGGGTCATGAGTGTGGAAAAGTGGTTGTCTTCCTTGTCAAGTTCGATCGCCAATGCGTAGTTAGGGGTATTGTCCGGCAGCCTTAGAATCCGTTTGACAAAGTATCGCTGAAGTTTGTTTACCTCTTCAAAATGATGTGATCCCCAAATTTGTGCTGCATAAGATTGTGTGGAACGGCATACCGCAAGGAATAACTTCCATTTGGAGCTTATGGGTACTCTTTGATTGCAAAAATAATTTTTCCATGTACTGTTAATACAGTTTTTCGCTGACCTGTTTCGCTGCTCAACATGTTTTGTGAAGGATAAGGTTGGTGTAAATACCACTCCCAGATAGGTGAACTCTGAAACATATTGGTTCCGAATTGTAAGTCCATTTCTCGTTTTGAGATAGCCGGCCACCTTTTCTGAATACCATCATTTTTGACTTACTGGTATTCACCTCCATATTCCACTTTTGCAGTACTGCTCGAGCCTGTTAATCATTCGTTGCATCATATCGACGTCGTCTGCTAACACAACGATATCGTCTGCATACAAAAGTACTCGGAGGTTAATATCACCGATCCATAGTCCTCCTTCAATTTCATCATGTAGATCGTTTAGGAATAATATGAACAACAATGGGGAAAGAAGACATCCTTGTTTTACGCCTGTGTGTGTGCTGAAAGATTTGACAGCTCACCCTAGTCCACACTGAGGAAGATGTATTTGCAATATATATTTTGTAGGAGATTTTGCACTTTTGTTGAAATACCCAGTTGATGTAATTTATAGAAAAGTAGTTGCCGTGGTACTCTGTCAAACCTGCCGTAAAGTCTACGAAATAAGCATATACTTTTTTCTTCTCAGCCAGTTTAAGATGTACTGCCGCTGCCAGGATGTAGACGTCGTCTGAAGTAGAGTACTCCAGACCGGAAACCTGCTTGATACTCGCAAATAAGCTTTTCTCGCTGCGTCCAGTGTGTTAATCTGTTGGCAATTATACCCATCAGTAATTTGGCCACACAGTTCATGAAAGCTATTCCTCTATAGTTGCTAGCCTCATGATGACAGCCCTTTTTCTGAATCGGGAATATTACAGTATTTACAAACGCATTATCAACTTCACCCGTTACTAACATTCGGTTATATACTATGACAAGTTCCTCTTGAAACGATTCCGTGGAATGTATCAGGGTTACGGTTATGGTTTCGGTTATTAGCCTAATTCTGTTTCGGATTTCGATTACGGTTACGGTTATTAGAATAAAATATTACTTTGACGATTCTTGCCCCATTTGGAATCTCATTTATTAAGTATTTACTGAATTTAAGTACATTTTTAAGTATATTTAAGTACATTTGTACTTAGTTCAAATTTCTTATACAGAATTTTAAACATTATAAGTTTTAAGTTAAGTTAAGTTTTAGTTAAAACTTTAACTAAAATATATGAAACTACTCCATTTGCAGAAGTATCGAGTTAAGTTTAACTAATTAGATAAATATACATTGGTCAACGAATATACTGTTTTTCGCTATGTACCATGTAACCGATGGTTATTCTCAGAAATGACATCTTAATCGATATTGTAATTACATCATAATAGCATTTACAGTTTGTCTGTCCGAGCGAGTCCTGCGGGGCGTCATTATAAATTTTACTCCTGAACACTCAACACTTACTTAAGTGGGCGGTTCTGCAAACACAATTTTTGATAAATCAAAAAGATCTGCAAATACTGTTGAATTGTCCCCACCATTCCAAAATGTCTACCTTGCGTAGCATTCTTGTTCGTTTTAGAAACATATTATTGAAGAAGTGAATCTCATTCATTAGAACTGTTTAATTTTCAGATTTTTTTTGCACGTGATACCCCTAATCAATGATTATATACGCGTATAGTGCACTGCAAATTTCCGTCAAACTTGAATTTGGGCTTATTTCCCAGATAATTCAATCGAATTAATGTTGTCTATTTTTCGAGTGTGCAAGTGGGAGTGTGTGTGTAATCTTTCTAACAATCAAACATGTGCAATTTCGTTTAACTAAGCACGCACCATGTGCAATTAAAAAGGTTAAGCCGTCAGCCTCTGCTGAGGGCCAATATATGAATGTCTAGGTTCACCTTATTAATTCCACCATGAGCACGCATGCGACAAAGTAAGTCAGAGTTAGCCAAAACTGGCAATGTCCTTCGCACCGTGATAAACGCAAAGTAAATGTTTCTTTGCTAAAAATCAGTAACACACTTCCATTAACACAAAAACACTGGTCCATGGAGCTGGGTTTGGGTATGTATATATTACCTCTGGTTTAATGTGCTAATTCTAATCTTCCGACGCGTTTTGCTTTGTCGTTATAGCAGTATGTCTCCAAAATAAAGAACACTGCTTATACCTCCAGCCTGTTGCCTGCTCACATTATATTGTCGGAATTATCAAACAATTTCCGCTCCGACAAAATTTCCAGCGTCTGAGTACCTAGTTTCTATGCTATATAACTGATTGTATATAAGATACTTTCCAGGCAGCCCATTAGCAAGAGTACGGCGCATAATAAACAAGCAGTCAACTTTAGTGAATAAACTAAACTAAATAAAAATAGTAGAGGAAAAACCGAAATAAACCCATATATTTGTTTCGGTTACGGTACTGATAACCGGTTTTGTAAATAAAGGTTATACGGTTACTGTTATAAGAAACAATTTTTTTGGTTACGGTTATTTCTTTTGTTTAAAAATTTTAAAATGTTTTTACGGTTACGGGTTACGGTTTCGGTTACTGTTTTAATCTCTGGTTGTACAACAAAGAGGAATATTCTGCAAATGTTACACAAACACAATGAGCTCAACAAACTGTTTACGACTTCGTTGGAACAGATCCAATCCGAAGATCACAGCATTGTCATAAAAGCGAATACACGACCAGCAGGAACTCATGAACGACAATGCAATGCACCTACAGTGAGTGAAATATCATTTGTTGATGCTGTTGTATTAAATCTGTTCGTTAAATTGACCCAGAGTACAAACTCAAGTAAAAAAAAATGATATATCATATAAATTTTACTTCGATATAAAAATATTATAAATTGTTATGTTAAGAATTTCAAATCGATATTTTTTTAACATAAGTATAATTCTGAAACTATTTAATATCATTTTAAGTGAATGATAATATTTTGGTTCAGAAATATGATATTTTCTTGCCAAATGAAATGAAAATATTGATAGTTTTGAAAAGTTCATATTAATCAGGTTAATATCAAAATGAATGCTTGGTGTGGCTTTATATATATTATCTCAGGACTTATATTTATCCATTCGCAATAAGCGCAATAAGATCCGAGCAAAAACACCAAAATTATGCACGAAACAATTTTGCTTGTGAGCGCTCCCGCATATTTGTGTGCGTTTGTGTATGTGTGTGGGTTTTATGAGTGTGTCAATTGTACAGGGTAATTCGGAGTCGGGCCACTCGACTGCAACGCCCTTACTTGTTTTCTCTGCGAACCTCTGCAAAAGAGTTTTTAAAGAATTATTTTCAAGTTCAAATTCATTTTTCTAATTTCTGGCAATTTTCGGATACAATCCCTAAAAATCAATGCCTCTTTTGATGAGATCTACGAATGGATCCAATTTTGGTGTTCTTCAAAAGAGCGAAAGTGCTGATCCTCAAGGGCATGCGTTAACGACGAAAACCAAAAATAGTCGAAAGGGGCCATGTCTGGGCTATACGGCAGGTGGGGTAGAATTTCCCATTTTAGCGTGTTGTCATGTTGCAAGATTACATCGTCGTGCCTTTGCTCGTATTTTGTCCGCACACAAATTGACGGAGCACACAAAAATAGTGTTTTTTACACTTCAGTGAAACGACCTCATTCAAACAAATCCCAACCGAATTGCAAGTGCCACAGAAATTTCTTTTGGTTGATTTCAAACCTCCCACGTTTTGTTCTTCTTCTTAATTGGCCATTACAACCGTTCGACGGTCTGGGCCTCTGCAAGTAATGCTCTCCAGTCGCTTCTGCTCCGTGCGAGCTGGGACCAGTTGGTCACACCAAGCTTGGCAATGTCTGCCCGAACCTGGTCATCCCATCTTAGTCGAGGTCTCCCCTGCTTGCCTCTTCCTCCATAGTCAGCCGCCTTCGAATAATAAGCTTTCCTTACTGGAGCTTCTTCGTCCATCCTGGTGACATGTCCTAACCAGCGCAGCCGCTGTTGCTTTATGCGCTTGACCAGACAGGTGTCCCCATAGAGCTCATACAGTTCGTCATTATTTCGAATGCGGAAATCATCGCCAACTTTAAAGGTCCATAAATCCTCCGAAGAATCTTTCGTTCAAACACGCCAATCGCCGCTTCATCCGCTGCTGTCATTGTCCATGCTTCTGCGCCGTATTGCAGGACTGGGATGATAAGCGACTTGTATAGGGCTAATTTTGTTCTTCGCTTGAGGTCTCTGCTCTTGAGCTCCCTACTTAGCCCGTAGTAGCATCGGTTTGCAAGAGTGTTCCTTCGTCGGATTTCCAGACTGATGTTGTTGTCGCTGGTTATCGTCGTTCCGAGGTAAACAAAATCCTCTACAACTTTAAAGTTGTATTCTCCCATTGTAACAGATTGTCCAAGACGCAAGGACTTTTTGTCCGCGGATACAAGGTATTTCGTCTTGTCCTCATTTACCGCTAAACCCATCAGTTCCGACTGCCTCTCAATCTCTAAAAAACGCCCTGCTTATGTCGATATCATCGGCATATGCGAGAAGCATTAGATCTTTATAAATAAAGGCGCCCGTTCTGTTGGCATGTGGGCACCGGCGCAGTATATATTCCATCAGTAGATTGAAGAAGTCACACGATAAGGTATCGCCCTGCCTAAAACCTCTCTTGGTATCAAATGGTTCGGAAAGGTTCTGTCATCATGCAAAGACGAACGTACGTTTGTTACACAGAGAAAAAAAGATCCCCGTAGAATATATATTCAAATATCCACAGTAAGATCCATTTTTATACCCTCTCTTAAGTTAAAGGGGATCATTAAAGTTGTCGGATGTTTGTAACGCACAGAAGGAAGCATCTCCGACCCCATAAAGTATATATATATTCTATATCAGCAACAGACGAGCTGATTTCTATCGTAACCAAACTTTGCATCCGAAGTCACGCTACACATTTGTCGGAAGTGGCCAGATCGGATGACTAAGCATATAGCTGCCATAGGAATGATCGGTTGAAAAAACTAGTTCTAGTGAAAAAACTTTATATTTTCAATGCTATCGCTACCAAACACAAGTTTTTGTGATTTCACATAATTTCGGCAAGTTTTATGCAAATCGGGCAACTATATAGTATAGCTGCCATACAAAAGATAGATCTGAAAAAAAGTTTTAGTACACACAAAAAAATTTTAATTTTTCGTTTTGACTAAAAATTGTGATTTAATGATTTTTCTATTGATCTCCAACGGATAATCAAGACAAGTCATTTGTTACTTTTCCCTTTATTTCAATGCTAACACTTTTTTTTTCTTCATTTCGTTGTTTATACATTATCTGGATGTTGACCACACACTGTCCCTTCCTTATTATATTAGACGGTAGTCAGTTTTACTCTCATCGTCATTTATCTCAAATTTTTTAAATTTATTTTGTTTTCGTGATAATTGATTTTTCTTAGTTTAAAGGAAATTATCAAAAGTGCAAACATTGAAAATCAAAGACGTAAATTGATTTACCAATGAAAATGTTACTTTACCAACGTTTTTTTTGGTATGAAAAACATTTTGTTTTTAATGCTATCGCTTCCCAAACATTGTACAGATCAATATTATATGCTACCACACATTTCTGTCAATTTTGATTCAAATCAGATGACTGTAGCATATAGCTGCCATAGGAAAGATCGGTCGAAAAGAAGTTTTATTGAGAAAAACTTTTTGTTTTCAATGGTAGCGTCTTTGTAGTTCCAGTTTATTTATATTATCTGTTTCAACACAATTTTGAGAGTTTGATCAAAACCGGATGAATATATCGTATAGCTGCGATATAAAAAAGTGGCAGACATATATCATGCACCAAGGGTATATAAACTTCGGTTGAGCCGAGGTTAGCTTTCCTCTATTTTTTGTTTTTAAATTAACATGTCTCACTTCAGCGATTATTAATATTATACGCTTTTATACAGACTTTGGAAATTTTGGTCAAAATGACGGATGACTATATTCTATAGCTGTCATAGGAACTATCGGTCGAAAAGTGGTTTTTATTTAGAAAAATTGTTTGTTTTAATGTATTAAAACATTTGCAAGGGTATAAAAACTTCGGCAAAGACGAAGTTAGCTTGGCCTTCTCGTTTTTTTAAAATTATTTTATAAATATTATTCGAATAACCAACCGAAGTCTGTCCAATCAACCAATACCAACTTGCCACTCCAACCACATTTGGCGCAATCAATTTATGTGACAATTAACGGACTAAGGGTTACCAAAGGGTTGGAATTATAATATAAAAAAAGCATCATAAAACATACAGTGCCGCTCACCTGACTAGGTTTGAAAAATCTTGCTCACATTTTTCCTTTTTCTTTGCTCCAATTGAATTTTTTTCATCTTTCTTTTCATTTTGAACCTTCATTTGATTACTCATTATATGCATGAAAAAAGTAATGGGACCAATGCAACGCAAATTCAGAATTTTGCTTTCGTCGAGATATTCGCTAAAATGTGTGCTCTATTTTTGGCTCATCTGAATAGGTTTGACACTTTCGACTTAACTTTTGATTGACTGCGTGAATGAAAAGAGAGTTAAATTCTTTTGAATTCAAAATTTAAAAAAGCAACTACTATCAGTTTTTTGTAAAATGGGCCGCGGAAACCACAACCGATTTTGAAAAGGTCAAATAATTGGGCAATTTGATGCTGGTTTGAAAACACAATGTAATAGCCTAGAAAATCGGTCGAAGTCAAAATGTTGGGAGTAATTTTCTTTGTAATGAAGCTGACTATGGAAAAAATGAATGGAGGAAAAAATATGCAACAACAGCATCGGAGAGGCGACTTATCCTACAAACTGCCTCAAATGCCCACCTTTCTGCTGGTAAAATTAGGGAAGAATGCGGTGCACACTTGAAGAGATTGAAAAAGTAAAAAAAAATCACCTCTCAACGATGCTCGAAAGGAAGCACGACATCGATTTGCTCGAGCACACATGACGTGGAACAAGGAGATGGTGGTGTTTTCCGACGAAAAGAAATTCAACCTCGATGGACCGGATGGCTATAATTACTATTTCCACGATATCGAAAGGAAGAATGTTTTTTAAGTCGTCATCACTCATGTGCAGGTGGAGTATTGGTGTGGGGAGCCATATCGTTTTATGGAACATACGAGCTCCAGTTTGTCACCTCGAAGATGAACGCAAATGTGTACACGACTGTGCTCCAAAGGCTTTTCCCTAGTTTTCGGAGATTTATGGTCATATTCCATGGACGTACCACAGACGCATCCATACCGCTCGGGTTGTAAAACTGTGGATTCAAGATCAAAACGTCAAATTGCTTCAGTGGCCGCCTTACTCCCCTGAAGTTAACATTATCGAGAACAGTTGAGGACTTTTGTCCAGAGTATACGAAGGAGGAAGACAATTAAGTGACTATAGGACCCTAGTTGAAGCAATTAAAAAAGCCTGGTCAACAATTTCACTAAATGAAATTGAAAAAATATTATGATTCCTTACCAAACTGTATATTTGAAATAATAAGTAAACAAGGGTGAGCATACAAAAAATTAAAATTATGCTAAAACAGTGTCCTTTATTAATTAAGTTACCCAGTGCCTTGAAATTTTGTTTTATAGACTTATGTTTAAGTTTTAGTGGTCAAACCAAGGACATTAGAATATGAAGATGAGTAACGCCATACAATTTTTTTGCGCACACGATTTTTAGCCCCTGGCTTTTCATCTGGCTTTTCGTTCTCTTGAAATTTTGTCCAGATGAGAGAGGAGAGGCGCTCTAGAGAGCCTGCTGCGATTTTGATCTCGCAGACACGCGAGAGCGCTCTCAGTTAGCACATGTTTGTTATTGCAAAGAGAGCAGTGAACGCCGTATAGTGCCTGTGTATCAACGCCGCTGCTACAGAGGATGGACGTCGCTATTGTATACACAGAAAATTTAACGGTGCCGGACACTGGCATACAGCGACAGCCGACGACTGTGAGTGTGCACAAACGTAGCATTACTCACGAAGCAAATACATTCTGTTCTTTAGATTTTTACGCTCGTAACGGAGAGAGCGCGATTTCGGCGCTACCAAAAAAACAGTTGTATATAGCAAAACCATTGTACATCAAGAGATTATATTGGTCTTTGGTCAAACCTATTCAGTGAGCCAAAAAATATGGCGATTTTTTGTTATGTTTTTTGAAAAATAATTAAAATAATATAAAACAAAATTAACAGAACAGAAGCTTTGCTATTTCTGAAATGACTGATTTCTTTATAGAACAAAATTTATTTCGCTAAAATCGGAGTGCTTGTTAGAGGAGATACAATGTTTGTTTTAAAACTAAAAAAAAAAGTCAAACCTATTTAGTTGTGCAGCACTGTATTACACAGTCAACGAATTTAACATAGTTATGTTAACTATGTTCTAGTTAGAAAATGGGAAAGTTTTTCAAAACGATTCAACCCTGTTTTAGGTGATGGAAAATTATCTGGGATACAAACCTTAAAACTACTAGATTTTCTAGTAAGAAAATGAAATCTCTCAAAGTTATGTGACCGACGGATTTTTCGACAGATTTGAAAACCAATTAGTCATCTTCTGTGTCACCCCCGATACTGAAAAAGAAAGCCTAATGATGAGTCTTGAAAATTAAGTCAGAATGAAATACTTGTCACGTCATCTCTTGAAAATAATTCGTTTATGCTTCCTTCCATACATAACAAAGAAGCTGTAGAATTTCTCATTCACATTAGACGATCATCAATTTTAATGGATCGATAATAAAACAAGTGAGAAAGTCGGTCAAGTCCGACTATATCATACTCTGTACCTGGGGTAGAAGCTGAATGCAGCGCTGCAGCTGCGCTCTTCCTAATTTTTCTCTCTCTCTCTTTGCTGAATAAAATGCGGTATTGGTTGTTAGGAAAGGGGAGGGGGTTTTTGGACTTTTTTTGCTCATAACTTGAGAACCTATTACTAACGACTAACTATCTCTAGAAGATACGAATCATCTATCTACAAAACTGTGGGAGATATGACGTTTTTTCTAAATTGCGGGGGCGGTAGGGGACGTGGCAAAAATTGAAAGTAAACTTGATCTGCCTGCAAGTATAAGAAGCATTTTTCCCATACATGTCAAACCTCTATCTCTTACCATCTCTAAAATCTGTTTGATCATACGGACGGACGGACAGACGGACATGGCTATATCGACTCGCCTGTTGATGCCGATCAAGAATATATATACTTTATGGTTTCGGAAATGATTCCTTCTCCCTGTTACATACTTTTGCACAAACTTAATATACTCCATGTACCTTTGGTACAGAGTATAAAAATGCAGACTGTTCAATTTTAGCGATGTGCATTCCTGTGTTATTCCTCTCGAAACATAATTAAATGCAAACAACCACAAAGTACAAGCACCGCGACCCTGTAAAGCAACAGATGAAGGGATAAAATGTGATAGCAAAAACACGGATTGTTGTTCTTAGAGCCCACCGCTGTTCTTTATATCCTTAATTTATGCAATCAAGCCGCAAATTTGTGAGGTATATTTAGAGTGTCTTTTTATTGCATTCATCACACTTTAATGCCTTTACCTAGTTTTATATTGTAGCTCCTACTCCCTTCTATGTCTTTAATACTGATATATATTTTTTCGTAGCTTACTTAACCATTCTTCAATCCAACTACTTGACATATTTAATCATTAATTTCATTTCTGATCCACACACACACACACATCGCTTGCAATGTTACTTTGTGATTTGATTTAATGTCAAGTCGATAAGCCACAAGACAAATATCCAACGTACAAGAAATGAACTGTCATAGTCGAGTTGTGTCTGTGATTAGCAAATTGCATCTAAAGTTTTCAAGTTCTTTGCTTTGGGCTTTTGTTTTGTTAGATTTTGTTTGGGTAGCCGAGCTTGGCTTTCGTTTTATGTTGCTATTTGCATTGCACTCAACTACTTTGCAGATTTGCTCGAATTGTATTTGTTGGCATATTTAATTAGCAGTCTCACAAATGGCCCGACAGCTGGCAAATTATGCCCGTGTGCGTATGCGAGTGCCTGTGGGAGTGCACTAATGCACTCGGCCTAAATAATTTAGATGGCATTGTGTGTGGGCGTCTGTCTCTGTATTCAACGAGTTTTAAGTGCTTGAATAAAACACATGGCGTGGCCCCGTTGCGTATACGCAATTTAGCATCCAATTCAATTGGTTTACAAAACTGTTGTCGATATGAATGGAGAAAGGCTGATAAAAATCCAACTCTCTAGACCCTTTACTCTCCCGAGTGTCAAGCATATTTAATTATTACTTAAGCCGCCCGCATGCAGCTGACAAAATGTATCTTGTTGTGTCAAAATTCCACTCAATTGCATTTTCCCCAGAAAGTAAACACCTGTCATTGATTACAAATGTAAGTGGCAGGGCCCGACACTCAGCCCCCACATGGAAATATCTTGTTTGGTTTAATTAAAATGCAAAGCCTAAATGCAAAATAAATAAATAAATGCATTTACAGTGCCTGCAGCCTTGTGCGGGCATTAGAAAATAACTTTGTATGTAAGCACATAATTGACTTAATTCTGCTTGTAACTGAAGTGGTCGACCAGGTGCAAATTGAATCCAGTTAAATGCACAATTTATGACAATTAGTTATGGCATTTTGACAAATTTTTCATCATTCTTAGCTTTGACAACTTAAAATGCTTGGACAATTTATGGTTTTCCAAATTTGGACCAAGAAAACACCTGAACTCCTGGCAAAAAATAACGAAAATACACATACCTACAAACAGGTGGACCAGATCAAAATACCAACAAGAAACTCTTTATGAAATTTGAATCGTTGTCAAATTGTACAACTCAAATATTGTAGAAATGAAAAACCTAGGAAATGTTGAGTCAAATTTTAAATCAAATTGAGGCAACACTGCGTATGTGGGATATAATTGGTATACATCAGAAAGCAACAGATAACAGGCTAAGAATATGACCTAAAAATTCACTTACAATGGAGGTCCGTACTAATGACCTCATTCACTTTAACGAGTCATCCATCACGTCAACTTAGTCCTACTTTAAGGCAAGTTTTTGAGTTGTTGTTTTCTTTCTTTTACATGACATTCACATTAGGCTTGCGTTTTTGAATTACTGTGCTATCAGAAGGTGAACTCTATTGCAATCTAAATTGGTATTAAAGTGCAGTTCTGAAACGGTATATATTTATAATGTGTGAATGAAAAGATTTGCTTCTGGGGCACTATCCGTGACACATCCAATAAAATGGTCGAGACATTGCTATTTGGTATTCGCTACACTCATCCATTTAAATATTGAAACTTCCTAGAAACTTCTAAAAGTTAAAAAAAAACTCGTAAAATTAACTTTTTTTAAGTTTGTAAATATGTATCTTATTCTGAGTGATGTATGTCCGTCATTTTACACGATAAATTCTGTAGGATATAAGATATCGGTTTGAAATCTTACATCGGAAAGTAACAAGACATATGTAAATCTGAGTTTCAAGATGGGCTTTTAAAAATTTAAAATCCATCAATGTGGTCGAAGGTGAAGGGTTCTTGTTTCGCAATAATAATATTTTAAATATATGCGAACAATATTTATGTGTTAGGAATAATACCCCCTGAAAGTGGGAACCTGGACCGTTCCGAACCGCTAATTCATGATCTTAAAAAGCACCGTTAACCAAACCGGTTATTTTTTTAAATAAAACTCCCTGCGAAAAACCGCAAATGAAATCGATTAATTATAAGAATTTATATCAAGAAAGTAGACATTACTTTTTTTTACATTATAACGCAAAAACCTAATTTTTAAAACCATTTAAACACAACAGGGAAAGATTTCATTGATTTTGAATAAGATTATAAGCGGAAGCTAATATTTTGGGATTTCGGAGGAAAAGCGAACGGGACTTACCCTCTTTGGATTGGAAAAAAAGAGAGGCACTATTATTTACAAGCAGTGTATACGCGCACCCTTATTCCATCGAGTTAGTGCCAGGGGCCGGCAAAACAACTTTCAGCCTTTCGTTGTGGTTGCGAATGAGCGCAGTAAAAGCTCGTTTTCGTATATGTGTGCTGACATCGCAGCCGCAGAGCAGTGTGGGATCACGACGCACTGTGGATTAGACCAATGATTGCAAAACAAAATTTAACGACCAACTACTACTCCACTCGACTTGGTTCATTTGAGTCAATCAGAAAAACTAAGAAACAATTTTCCCGGTTTGACAAGGAATCAAACCCTGGACATTCGAATTTAACGAAAAACATGTAAAATAGCGTGCTAGCATATTCCGCCATTACCTACTTTTAAAGAGACTATAAAACTGCTAGGGGAGAATGGGGGGTTCTGAGCCGCTGGGGGTTGTGGAAACCCCCCAATATTGGCCACAAAAAAAACTAAACTTAAACTTTTGTTTTTGTCATGTGTCTCCCTTCTTATTACCTAACTTTTGGCAAGAAACCTATCAGTCTACACCTTCTTTAAGTTCGTGAACCAGAACTCCAATTTTTCAAAAAAAAAAGTTTTTTTCATTTTTGACTTGTGAACATTATACAAAATTTTTTTCGTAATGACAAAAGTAAGTATGAGGGGAAATATCTTTGGTCCATTGCCTTTTTGATAGAAATTTTTTTTTGTAACAATTTCTTTTGGTTATGTGACGTCACAAAAAAAAGTCAGATATGGGGGGTTGTGAGCCACTTTGAAAAAAGTCAGTTTTGACTTTCAAAGAGAATATTGCAATGACGCGCAATAAAACAGAGGAAAACTCTCCAAAGTAGTAAAAAACATTAAAAAAGGCAAACAAAAGACAGCCACAAGCAAAAAGTGCTCGTATATAAAAGAAAAAAGCCTGGTGCCGCCAATCAATTTGCACTCTTCATTGATATTTCTCAATTCAGAATATGAGAAAAATTGTTCATTTTTTCATTTAATAAAGAATAATGGCTTAAAAACACGGACTTTGAACTTTTAGATGGGTGGCTCACAACCCCCCACAAATTTTCGAAATGTCAAAAAATCACTTTTTTCTCAATATGAAATAAAAAACACAAAATTTTACTTTGTAAAGCTAGTGATGAGGAAAGTTTTGTGCATCTTTACCTAAAATACAAAATTTACAGAACGAAAAAAATATTGATTTTTGGCGAATATATGTTCGAAAAACAAAACTACGATCACAACCCCCCACTCTCCCCTACTTATACTTTTCTGTGTGGTGGTTCAGTTAAGCAGATCTTTTCTCAAAATTTGAACATCTTGTTCTTATTTTTAAGTCGAAGGCAACTTATTTTCTGAATAGATTTTTCCCTCTGTGCAGTGATAGATTATGAAATAGGTGGGGAAATCGCAAAGAGCTTTCTTGTCATTATTATTAGAATTGATTTTTAGTTTCGAAGAATGTAAGGATTGCTGTCTAACAGGGGCTTAAATTAAGGTTAATGACTTTTCCTTTGGCTCGTTTTCGAAACATATCAATATATGAAAATTTGAAAGATGAAATCATTGAAAAGATCGTGCAGTGGGCGATTTCCAAAGGCCAAAAATAGAAAGAACGAGAGCGTAAGTTAAAGTCAGCTCTAACCGACTTCGATATACCCTTTCCCGCGTTCCTGAGTGTGACCATCGAAAAAGTATGCAACATTATTTAGAGTGGTAGCGGGGAGGGCTTGGATCACTTTTTTGCTCATAACTTGAGAACCGTTCATCCGATCTTCATCATTTTTTCGGAAAATCGATTCATTTTGCTAATTACTATCTATCTCTAGAAGTTAAGAATCCTCTATCTTTGAAACTGTAGGAGATATAACATTTATCCAAATTGCGGGGGCGGGAGGGGGCGTGACCAAAATTTGAAACAAACTTGATCTGCGTGCAGATAAAAGAAGCATTTGTCCCATACATGTCGAACCTCTATCTCTTACCATCTCTGATATCTAGGTGTTCATACAGACGGACGGGCGGACGGACAGACGGACAAGGCTAAATCGACTCGGCTGTTGGTGCTGATCAAGAATATATATACTTTATATGGTCGGAAGTGATTCCTTCTGCCTGTTACATACATTTGCACGACTTTAGTATACCCTTTTTACTCTACGAGTAACGGGTATAAAAATTTGAAAGATGAAATCAAAGAAAAGATCGCACAGTAGTCGATTTCATAGGCCAAAAATAAAAAAAAATATGTCCGAAATTTCCCATTGTAAGTATCCAAACTAGTTCTTAAAAGAACAGCAAGAGCAAGACAAACGGTAAATGAAGTTTTGGTCCGTCCCGGCCGAACGCTCTACGAATGATGAGAAAAGAGACAGCAAAACCAAGCGGACTGCGCAGTGAACTGAGCTTTAAATTTGTCCCCACAAGAAAATTTAGTTTTAATATTAAATCGCGTTTAATTGAATTAAACTAAAATGAATATTGAAAATAAAGGTATTGACTATACAAATAAGTTAATTTTTGTGTAATAATATGTTTGCATATTGTTATAAAACTATTGTTTTGCCGGTGACTTGTCGATTGGTGTATTTTGCTTAATGCATTGATTTGAGGTAGACAAAATGTTGTGACCCCTGTCTTACCCTCAAATGAAACGTTTTTATACACTTGAAAAGTGTATTATAATTTTGCCCAGAAGTTTGCAACGCATAGAAGGAATCATCTCCGACCACATAAAGTATATATATTCTTGATCAGCATGACGAGCTGAGTCGATTAAGCTTTGTCCGTCCGTCTGTCCGTCTGTCCGTCCGTCCGTCTGTCCGTCTGTCTGTTTCTACGCGAACTAGTCCCTCAGTTTTGGAGCTATCGAGCTGAAACTTTGCACAGAGTCTTCTTTTTACTGCACGCTGCTAATATGTCGGAACCGACCGGATCGGATAACTACTTCTTTTAGCTGCCATACAAATGTTCGGTCGGAAAATGGATTTTAGTGAGAAAAACTGTTTTGCTCTCAATATAACTGCTCTCAAACACGGTCATGGGTAATATGTAATGTTTTTAATCTGATCTGCGAAGTTTGGTCGAAGTCTCTAACCGTTGAGACAAGCTATTTCAAGTGTATCAAAACTTCGGTACAGACGAAGTTAACTTTGCCCTTTTTTTTTTTTAATATTGGGTAATGTTTTCTTAGTCTATATTATTAATTTCAACCACCACAATTTGCCTCTCTTGTGTTATTCATGTTTTTGTACCACGCATTTTTTTGCTGTCTTGCTTGTATGTGAGTGGGTGCGTGTACTATCGTGCGTGAACTATCGTGCGTGTAAATTCTTGCTAACGTATGTATTTTGTTTTTGTGTTTTCATTGTTTGTGTTTTTGTTCATGTTTATTTATGCTATGGTTTAAATATTATCATTTTCACAATTTTATTAACGTAATAAGTAAATTAAATAGTCAAAAGCAGAGCAAAAAGATTTTTTGTGTTTTACGCTGATTCCATACAAGACCGACCACTGTGGATCGGTGCAAGAGAGCGCAAGCAAAATGCTAGAGCACTCTTATCAAATAAGTCATTTTGTGTGTCTATTTATCCATTTGCTTTTATAACTATAAGTACACTCAAAAAATTATTTTTCTATTTTTAAGAAAATCACCATAGAATCGATATCGCCCTAAAATTTAGAAAAATTTTCTATCTTTAAGAAAAATTTGTCTGAATTTTAGAAAAGTTGCGCTAAAAATTAATTTTTAAAAAAAAAACCTTTAAAATTTAACAAACTGTATTTTTCTATCTAAATTTTAGGGTCAATTGGCTTTATGGTGGGGGGGATGGTACAAAGCCAAAAACCGAAGGGTTGGGTGGGGCGGGGTGGATTTAAAAACACTACCACACACAGGTTGGTCTGTGGTCGGTTCAACCCTACCTCCCCCTTAAAGTTTTTTTAAGTCTTTACTGACAGCTGCTTCCTCCTCATGCCAGCGCCGGGAATTATAAATCGACCTAACAGCTAAAATTGTCCAAGTTTTTTTGAAAAAATATTGCCCTGAAATCACATTTTCTAGTTCTTAGAAAAGTATTTTCTTAAAAATAAAGGCGAATCGCCTTTGACCCCATTTTAGGGCGAATTTTCAAATTTTATATTTATATTTTTTATTTTATTTTATTTAATATCCCAATGACACAAGGCATAGTGCTTATAAATGATGTCATCGGTCACAATAGGTGTTTACAAAAAAAACAGAGGGTAAATTTAAAGTCGGCTCAAAGACTTCGATATACCCGTTACTCATGAAAAAACATTTTTAACAGTGTTCCCGCGTTCCTAAGTGTGACCCCATCCAAAGAGTATGCAACATTTTTTTAGGGTGGTAGCGGGGAGGGCTTGGTTCCCCTTTTTTGCTTATAACTTGAGAACCGTTCATCCGATCTTTATCATTTCTTCGGCAAATCTAATTCATTTTTGCTAATTACTAACTATCTCTAGAAGGTACGAATCCTCTATCTTTAAAACTGTAGGAGATATAATTTTTTCCAAATTGCGGGGCGGGAGGGGACGTGGCCAAAATTTGAAACAAACTGCCTGCAGATAAAAGAAGCATTTGTCCCGTACATGTCAAACCTCTATCTCTTACCATCTCTGAGATCTCGCCAGGTCGTACGTACAGACGGACGGACGGACAGACGGACAAGGCTAAATCGACTCGGCTGTTGATGCTGATCAAGAATATATATACTTTATATGGTCGGAAATGATTCCTTCTGCCTGTTACATACATTTGCACGACTTTAGTATACCCTTTTTACTCTACGAGTAACGGGTATAAAAATAATAGCAGTAATTAAGACTAACAATGATCATTATGTTTGATATTTTTAATTTTTAATTTGGATAGAGAAAATTAAATTAGACTAGGTTGAACTAGAGATAGATTAAATTAAGTTGAACTAGAGTTAGAATGTGCCTTTAGATAGTCGGATAATTTAAGTTTGAAATGCGTTGCGCTCCTTATGCTCTTAATGTAATGTGGTAGGTCATTCCAATAGCGAACTGCCTGAATAAAAAATTGTTTTTCACAACTAGCGAGTTTAACCCGCTTACAAACTATGTTGTTGGTTCTTCTCGATGACACAAGTTGCACATTATCATATAAATACTTAGGCTCTCTAGTTGTCAAAATCTTATGCAGCAGTAATAATGTTCTCAGTCTAATCCAGTCTTCTAGGTTTAAGTCAAAAATTTTATGAGCATATCTAGTTATATGATCTCTTCGATCACGGTTAAATGCATATCTTGCAATTGAATTGAATGCCACTTGTAGTTTCTGCATGCTGCCAGCATCAGAGGAACCAAAAATTTCTATTCCATAAAAAAGGGTTGGAATTAGGCATGATTTTGCAACTAGAAGCCTAAGATTAAGAGGGATGAGTTTTTGCGTGATAGACAGCTGTCGTATAATTCCGTATATTTTTCCAGTTGCTTGTGCAATATGGTTGGACCACGTAAGAGCCGTGTTGAAATGGATACCAAGGTTTTTGGCTTGTTCAGCATATGTAATTGCAGTGTTGTTGACAACGACCCTTGGTAGCTCACTAACGTTCAATGGCTTTTTGTAGATAAGCAGACAGGTTGACTTAATTGGGTTTAGTCCCAGGCCATTAAATTTCGCCCAGTTGCTAATTTTTAAAATTTCGTCGTTAGTAATTCTAATACACTCATTAATTTCTTGTAAGGGACGACTAACATAAAGTTGTACATCATCAGCATATAGGTGGACATTACATTCGGACAAACATTGAGGTAGGTCATTAATATATAAGGTAAATAGCAACGGTCCGAGGACCGAACCTTGGGGAACACCTCGTGAAAGCGGTAAGAACCCGGAAGAGCGTGTTTCGGTTACTACTGCCTGTGATCTATTACTGAGGTATGTATCAATAAGACATATTGCGGTTGACGAAAAATTATATATTTTACTTAATTTAGTACTTAATACTCTATGGTTTACAGTATCAAACGCTTTGCTGTAGTCTAATAATGTTAAGCAAGTAACATTGCTATCATCTACCTGACTACGAATGTCTTCCACTATTTTCAAAATTGCTGTTGTGCAACTTTTACCTTTCTTAAAGCCCGATTGTTTGTCGCTGAGCATTAAGTTTTCGTTTAGAAATCTTAGCATCTGAGATACCATTAATTTCTCAAACACTTTGGAAAGGAATGGCAGAATTGAAATTGGTCTAAACTCGCCTTTAGATTTCGGTATTGGTAGAATTTTTGCAACTTTCCAGCAGGCAGGAAATTCTGAGGTTGTAAACACAGTGTTCATAATGTGTGTAACGTGATTTAGCAGCTTTGGTAAAAGTATTTTGAAGAACCTTGGGTTCACTCCATCTAGACCTTCAGCATTAGACTTAACTTGTAGTATACATTCAAGCACATCACATGGACTAACACAGACAAAACCTAAACTATTATCACAGAGGGGTACAGAGTTCAGGTACAAGTTTTGCACTGGTTCAGGTACGTCAGCTCTAACAAATCTCCTATTTAAGTCGTCCACATCAATTTCAGATTTAGGTAATGAAACCGGTTTTCCTACACCAAGACTCTTTAACTCTTTCCATATTTGGCCAGGAGTTGTTGCATTGCCGAATCTAGAACTAAAGAAATCTCTTTTAGCAGTTGCAATCATGCTGGTTGTTTTCGCTCTGATCTGTTTAAATATTTTGTGCAAATCATCAGTTCTATATCGTTTCCATCGATTAAAAGCACTATCCCGCATCCGAATTTGTGTTTTAATTTGTGCGCTAAACCACGACTGCTGTTTCGGTTTCTTTATTTTTGATTTTAATGGTACACATATATCAAATAGGTATGTGATATTCGAGTTGAGAACCATAAGTTGACTTTGCGCAGTCGACAAGTCATAAATAGAAGTCCAGTCACAGTTATCA
The DNA here is from genome assembly GCA_018904235.1 of Lordiphosa stackelbergi. Classification (NCBI taxonomy): domain Eukaryota; kingdom Metazoa; phylum Arthropoda; class Insecta; order Diptera; family Drosophilidae; genus Lordiphosa; species Lordiphosa stackelbergi. The sequence goes on from JAEIFU010003103.1 coordinate 25,331, forward strand.
AATTCAGTCTGTAAGGTATCATAGTTAATAGATTTAAAAGTCCCTATAGTTAATTTTAAAGAAACCATCTCTTGTAATTGATGTCTCTTTTAAATATATCGTTCAGCATTTTTCCCAATACTGCTGTTAAGTTGTGTGAGTTTCCTGAATTATACTCTTCAGTTGGTATGGATTCTCCACCCTAATCCAACTTAAGCAAGGGAAGGTCTCTACAGATATTGGTATCTGTATTTATGAATCGTCCGGCACTTATATTGCTACAATATACGACATTTTGCTTCTTGGTTTGCTTTTTTTCCAAAATCATTTTACAAACAGAATCGCTGGTCAAATCACTGAACAAAATCAGTCTTAGTTCCCGAACGGAAATATATCCAGTTCATAACAACTTTCACTTCAAGGATTAGCTGAGCATTCCTCTACGGTGAGTATAAATATCTTGAGAACACACAGTGAAATAGGATTGTGAAGCCAGTTCGTGCATTTGGTAGTTCTAAGACCCATCTAATTTTTTAAATGTAATCCAACGACCTGGTTCAGTTACCACAGATATTCTGGTAAGATTTCAAATTTAAATTACAAAAGACAACAAATTGACCTATGCCTGTGATTTCAAAAATCCCAATAAAAGAGGTCAGGAGCGGTCAAATGGGGCAAGAACTTGGTCAAAATTCCGACACACCACAGTTATTCCACAATTTTCATTCATCAGGGTGTCACAAGCGTGAAGACTTAAAAATAAATTGACAGCTGAGCAGCTGAAATAAACAGACACAATTGATTGTTTCCGCAAAGCTGAGCATACAACTGAATTTTAAAGATCAAGCTGGAGCTCATTGAGTGTGATTATGTGTCAAGATCAGCCGTAAGTTCATCTTGCAGCAGCTTGAGTGCTCGCACCCCAACTGCCTACTTTACATATATCAAATCAAAACTGTTCAAGCCAAACCATTCTCTAAATGCCGCAAATAGGATAATGTAAATTCTTTTGGTTGCCCTCAAATGAGTCGAATATTTTCGAATATTTATCCCTTTTTGTTTATGGTAATGTCACGTTTGTTGTGAAATATTAATTAATCAAAAATGCCAAACGATTCAACTGATTAAAATTCCTTTATTGGGCATTAAACAAATTGTTGAACCACATAAAAATCCTCGCAACTGACAATTTTGCGATCACACACACACACATGAGATTTTACGAATGGGTTTTGTTGCCGTCAAAATAGACATAAATAATTCAATTAATTGACAAGGGCATAGCGAGGTTTCCTTTTGGGAAAATGCAGAGAGAATAATTGGTTTACGGCCAAAGGTAACAACTGAGCGGGGTGGCTTGAAGTTTCCATTTCAGCTGGCAGACTCCGCGCCTTTCGCATAAACCAGCTAATTGGTTTTCGCAAGGAAGAGGCAACATAATTGGGCATGTCGCCTAACGAGCAATCAGTCTGAAGAATGTCTAATCGAAGGGTTGCTGAAAGGCTTTAGAAAATGGTTCAAATTCAGCAAAGGGATTAAATTGATAGCACAATATTTTCCACTTTAATGACCAAGTCAGCGAACCGTTTAATTTGAGTTCATAATTAACTGAATAAATATGTGTGTGTTTGCATTAATGTTCTTGTCCTAAAGAATCATATTTTATTTTAATTTTTAATACATAATTAGTGCAATGGCTCGTCTGCTTGTAATGCATTTTAATAAACTTTATTTCTTTTGGATATAATTTATGTTTACTTTATTAAAATTATTACAGCACGCAGACAGACGTTAACATAAATGTGGGTCATGAAAATTGCATTTTTTAGTTGGTTAAAAAAAATAACAAACAAAAAGCTTATCCTGGCGAGAGAATAAAATGTAAAACAAAATGTGAAAATGCATTCATTCGCCATGTGGAAATTTGTGCATCTGAACTGTGAAACAATAAAGATTACACACGCAGGAGATGAGAAGGGCAATGTCTGACTGAGTTTCGGTTTCATATTTAAATATTGGTTGACGTGACTTGGCTGCAAAAAAAATAAAGATAAACAACCACAAATAAAAATGTTAAAAATTGTGAAAACAATTCGCTGCAGTTGCCATATTTCAATTAGCAAAGGGACTGAAAACTTGTATGTCTTAAACCCAGTTTTTTGAAACCAAATCATGCCAATTAAGTGCCCAACCAGATTTTAAAATCAATAAGTTCTTTCAACAAGATGCAAACTATTTTCCTTCCCATCGTTTTGCAATCGAATACAATTTAAACAATCAACTTTTCAGTGGCAAAATTCAGTCTGTGCTATTTGTTTGCTCTGAGCTACTTCGGTGACATTAAGTACCGTCAGCAACGTCTTCTAAATGCTGGTGCACAACTTGAATTTACATTTTTGACAACTGACGTCTTTGTGTTCGATAAATGTCAACAAGTTCTGCAAGTTTTAATTGAAACACTTCAACGACAACAAGAAAGTTTGCATTGAAGGCATCAAAGAATATTTTTAAATATCCATTTTACAAAGATTTACAGCCAGTGGCAAGTTCAGGACACAGCAAGGACGAAATTGTGCACAGAAGTTATGTAAGTTAGTTCTCACACGCACAAATTGTGGGTAGGTCGTTGGCTAACAATGCAATTACTTAGAGAAGTTGACTGTGAACTACAAGTTAATTTCGAAAGCTGTCTTTAAGAATTTCGGCTTTAAGTCTCAACTATCCGAACGGAGATAAGTTTTATATATATTCTTCAGCTCAGCCAAGCCACAACCAGGAGACAGCAAACTTTTGCCATAACTGATAACTTCAATAAAGTTCAAAGACGTAGAACAGATGGGCGCAACTGGAATGAAAAGCATAAAAATCGAAGTATTAAATTTATATATATAAGAAATCTTTAATGCCGTAAGTAGACCACTCGGTATGAAAACAATCATTTCCGCTGGATAACCAGGAGAATAAGCTGCCGCATGGCCATCATTCAAGCCCACTTGAAGGCTTTGTTGGCCACATTTGACATATTTCCGTTGACGACAGTTGCCATTTTGTTTTGCTTTGTATCTGTCCTGGGCAATCACTTTGTTTGTTCGTTCGTTCCCCCTGTGTCGTGAACGATAAAGGAAGGAAGTCTACTTTACGTTGCCTAAAGCCCACAGGTAAATAATTTTATTTTCCATTTTGTCCACCCTCAAGCGTTTTCTAATTATAAATTTGCTTCGCGGAAAAGAAAGAATACAATTTTAACGAAATTGTTTCTGACACATTTCATTAACAGTTCGAAGTTTGTCATAATTGAAAATGCAACATTTGTGTATTTAACTTTGAAGATATTCGTTTGCAGCTTCCCAAATATTGGGGAGACATTTTATGAAGTTAAAGAAGAATTTTTAACTTGTGGGTCAGAGTCAAAGAGAGCTTTAAGCACTGGAAATGCTGTGTTGGTTGAGCTCGCACCCCCCCTTGAAGGGAGTGTTTATAAAACGGATTCTTAGGATCTTTTATGATGAAGCTACATATAAGTACATTTTCTTGCCTCTGTTTAGAGTTCTTTGTAAAGCCCTTTGGCGAATGCTAAGAAAGAAGTTCGCCATCAGTCGTAAAACTAAAGTGTCAAGGAAAAATTTAAATGGTTTAACCCCCAAAACCACCCCATCCCCACTGAGTATCTTTAAAAAAAAAAGGTATGAGTGTAGTTAACACACACGAGGCTTTGATGTGAAACAGATACTAAATTTAAGAGCTGTTTAAGGACTGGTTAGTCACTGTCAAGTAACTGCTTGGTCACTGTCAAGTCAATTTTTAGTCACTGTCAAATTACTGTTTAGTCACTGCTTAGTTACTGTTTAGTCACTGTCAAATCACTGTGTAGTCACTGTCAAGTCACTGTTTAGTCACTGCTTAGTCACTGTTTAGTCACTTTCAAGTCACTGTGTAGTCACTGTGTAGTCACTGCTTAGTCACTGTTCAGTCACTGTGTCAGTCAAGTCACTGCTCAAGTCAAATGTTTGCTCCTCAAGTACTATAAATACTTTACGTACCGAAATTTCACTGTTTCAAAAATATATAGAAATACTTTTCAGCTCTTTTTGATATCTTTGTTTACTTTAAAATTGAAATATTCAAGAGACGAGGTGAACGGTTCCCCTCTGACTCTTTAACAAAAGGGTCCGTATATAACAGTTGTTTTTGGACAACAAAAACGGTCAACAGTTATTTGCGAGCTCTGCTGTAAATACATTGCTAAAAGGGGGCTTCAGACGCTGTAGCCCCCTCCCTCCCTCCCCACTGGATTAGAGCCCTGCACGAGTGATTACACGATGCCAGAATTATGAGTAAAAATACTCATTTTGCCGAGTATAGTTACTTTTTTTATGGGTAATCATTTTCATGAGTACGAGTAGTAATCGGCATCGTGGAATCGTAGGATTATAATCTTAGAACCGTAAGAAATATAATAAATACTGATAACTCAAATTATTTCTGTTAACACTATAAAAGAAATACTAAATTTTCGATGTGTACTTAAGAAATACTCGAATAACTTATATCAACTGGCTCTCGGTTGATGACTTATTAAATCACGGAAAAATACCTATGCGGATAAAAATAGTAACAAAGTCAAACAAACTTTGCTCCCAACCAAGTAAAATACCATGTAAGGATTAATGCATAAGAGCAATTCGTATCTAAGGGATCTCCATGACAGTGTTGCCAACTTTAATTGAGCAAAAAATCGGGTTTTAGTGGAAAGAGAGTCGAAAAAAGCTGAAAAAAGCAAATGTTTTCAGTGTTCTTTTTAAAAATTTTGGATAAAAAGTTCGTAGTTTCATCAATTTCATGGTGATTAAGATGATTATCATAGGCGTTCATTGTCCCAATTAATTTTAAATATTTATGGGGCACTTGATAACACTAGTTTGCAGCATTTCCGATCCCGATCATTTGACAGTCATTTCATATTCGCTTGAGTCCAAAAATGCTGTCCAAAAAATGCAGTTTAAAATAATGTTTAATTTACTGCAAAGTTGCCGGTAAAAATTTTTTTTTTTTTTTTTTTTTTTTTTTTTTTTTTTTTTTTTTTTTTTTTTTTTTTTTTTTTTTTTTTTTTTTTTTTTTTTTTTGACTTGCCAAAACAAAAAACTCCATATAAATAAACTCAAAAAATTTTTGTGCCAAAGCCCTATGGCAGTCTCTTTGGTGGTAGCCCACACTTCCAACAAAAAGGCCTCAATTAAATACCGATAAAATACTAGATCCGTATTTTCTGTAGTGTTATCGATAGCTCCCTGAATAATTAATTTTAATTATTTCCAACAGGTATCGCACATTGTCGATACACAAATATAGTCGTCGGGTGAAATTTGCATAACTTTCCCATCAATGATTGAGCGCAATTTTCAAAGAAAGCTATAAAACACCGTGCGACTAGAACCAAATTTAAACTGGATAATAATTATGAATTTAATCATTACTAAATGGTCATATCTGCTCATCAGGGCCGAGAACGCATGTTAATCATATGTATTTTCTGATTGTGAAACTTATAATTTAAAATCAAACCAAATACAACGCTCTAGGCAATGCGACCATATTACATGCATCGTCTTACAATCTGGTCACACTGTCCCAAAACAAAAGAATTGTCCCTTTTGGTATTTTTTTTTTGGCAAGTCTTTGGTGGAAGTGTATACTACGCTTAAGGCCCATACGGACATCCGAAGTACGTAATTTTGCGAACTTCCCCCTTTGTTTCGTCGACGTGGAACGTAAGAGCAGTGTTACCAGACTTAAGAATAAAATTACGCCAACAATTTCAGTATTTGGTATTTTTAATTTAGTTGGCGGTAGGTCACACTGCTCGATCATCTGTATTTTGTTTTAATGCCAAGTTGATTTTTTGTAGAAGCTCGGCCACTTCTCCTCAAGACTTGTTCCCAAAAATTAAGTCCGAATGCTTGGGGTAGAAAAGTTCACAAATGACATTCCGTTCTTTCACCGTCAAAATTAAAGACATTTTTTAGTCATGGAAAATTAAATCAAAGCAACTCTTTCGCTCTTGTTTTCTGCCATGTTTTTATATTTATTTTTTCAAAACAATTTAGCTAAAAGCAGAGTGAAGTGACATGGTGCATTCTCAATGCTGCGTCTGCTGCTCAAAGCATAATAAGGTCCACAACCATTTTACATAGTCTCCACAAATGTGCTGTTAAGTGCAACATTGCCTGTTAAGTGTAACATTCAACTTCGCACCTCCGTACATGCAAAAAGTTCAAGAGGCGAAGTTGTAACTTCTGCTTCTTTTTCCCTCAATTTTTGTATGAAACTTCTCGTTACTTCTGATGTCCGTATGGGGCTTTAAGGCTGGAATGACACTTTCAATTTTTAGGTACAATTTTAGTCACTATCTTTCGTCTATGGGCAAAAGTCGTTGGTGTAAGCGAGTCAGAGTATGCTTGAATTCGCCGCAGAATGTATTTGAAAAGGCTGGAATGATACACAGCAGTAAATTAAGTTTATTAATAAAAAATTGCGACAATAATTGTTTCAAAAAATTGAAATTATTCTATGGTATCTTCTTGCGATATTTTTGTCGTGAATAAAATGTATATTCTTCATGTTCCTCCACCCGCGAATTCTTTGGCTTTAGATATGACGATCGCTTCCACAACTCGCTTATAATTCTTAAAAAAAATCCATTCGCGAATTCTTCAGATCAATATGAACCAAAACGGTCTTCGATGGTATTCATAAGCTTATTTTTTAATTAGGGGAAATTTCTTTCCGTGTATTTTTCACCATTTAAAATTCGGAAGAATTGGCCTCCGCCATTGTATCGTAGAATTTGCACTCAAGCTAGCCATTTGCTTTAATCCGCGTGCGCTCCCCCCACTCTAAGTTTCAAAATACGTTCATATTAATACTCAACAAATTTTATACGACCGGCCCGATGAGAAATTAATCGATAACTAAATTTGATTTAAGTAAAAACGAGTAAAATGAGTAAAACGGTGCGGTTCCTACGATTCTACGGTGCCACGGTGCCAATTTGACAGCTAGATAATCGTATTCGTTTGTAATCATACTCGGCGAGTACTACTCGATTACTATTTTACTTACTCGTGCAGGTCTCTACCCTGGATCCAATACTGTCTGCAATGTAATTTTCCTATTGCAATTTAAGCAGCACTTTAGACTCTTTCTAAGATACATCTGCTTGGTGCCGGAGCAGTTATTTACGCAGGAGCATTGGTCAACCGTAAAGTTCGTTTGTCGATCTGATTGAAGAACGTATTCAATTTTGGGCCGTTTCCTTGAGTAACATCAGCACTTTATATCCTTGTATCTAAAACTACTCCCTCTTGGAACTCTGCAAAAGTACAATTGAGGTGAGAGTAGGGACTTTATTTTATACAAAAGGTCATAATGAAAGACTCTGTCAAAGGCCTGTTTTGCATCGAGGAACACAAAAACTGTGTACTTCTAAGCTTTGAATCCTTCCAGGCTGAAGTTAACAACTCCATTGAACTGCTTCTTGGGTTCTGAGG
>JAEIFU010003104.1:0-32813 GCA_018904235.1 Lordiphosa stackelbergi
CCATTAAAAACAAAAAGTTTTTCTCACTAAAATTATTTTTTCGACCGATCATTCCTATGGCAGCTATATGCTATAGTCATCCGATTTGGAACAGACTTGACAGAATTGTGTATTAGCATATCATATTGAGCAGTAACGAGTTAGGGAGCGATAGTATTGAAAACAAAAAAGTTTTTCATACTAAAACTTTTTTCAGACCTATCTTTTGTATGGCAGCTATACTATATAGTTGCCCGATTTTCATAAAACTTGCTGAAATTATGTGAAAGCATAAAGAACTTGTAATTACGAGCATCGGACACGTTTGCATGGAAAACAAAAAAGTTTTTCTCACTAAAACTAGTTTTTCAACAGATCGTTTCAATGGCAGCTATATGCTATATTCATCCGATCCGGCCGGTTCCGACAAATGTGCAGCGTATTTGTACCAAAAGACTTCGTGCAAAGTTTGGTTACGATAGCTTTAAAACTGACGGAGGAGATAGCATAGAAACAGACGGACGGACATGGCTATACAACTCAGCTCGTCACGCTGAACAAGAATATATATACTTTATGTGGTCGGAAATGATTCCTGCCCTAAATAATAAATAATAATAATAAAATATAAAAAAATAATAAAAATAAATTTTCTCTCCATGTGCAATATTTTTTTCTCGATTTTTTTTTGTATAGCTCGGATATTTGAGAATATCGCCCTAAAAGAATTTATTGAACTTCGAAATATTTTCTTAGTCACACTTCAAATCTTTCAACCATAGCTTGTTAAATAATGATTACTAATCGTAATCATTGCATATTTGATTATTTTTTTTAAAGGCAAAGTAATGATTACATTACGACTATTTTTAGTTTTACTCGATTACTAATTGATTACTTAGAAATAATCAAAATAATCGGGATTTTTAGATTACAAAAATAAGTTCCCAAAAAATAATCAAAAGTAATCAACAAGTAATTCGACTACTTTACAAGATTATTTTTTAAATATTTTTGATTATTTAACAAAAAAAAGGCATAGCCAGATTTGTGGTCGCAATGATTTTTATATAGCACTTTTAGCTGCCTACCAAACTTGTCGGTAATGGCGTAGAGGTTAAGGCCTATGACTGAAAGGCAATGAGTCCTAGGTTCAAGTCCCAGTTTGGGGCATGCATTTTTTTTTTTTTTTTTTTTTGTTATCTAGAATTTTAAAACAATTGCATTAGCTCCCGAGTACCAGTTAATGCTATTAAGCACAGCAAGGAAAATATGTATTGTTTCTTCTTTTCATTTCATAGTGTAATGGCCTGCATTATAACTCCCTCCAGGACTATCAACATCTCGTTTGAAATGACTCTTCGGTTCATCGCCTGAAGTTCCGGTTTCGAGCTTAAGCTAGTCACTAAAAATGTAAAATTGGCTCTACAGCCCAAAAGGGCAAAGTCAAGCTTCTCGCAATCTCTTGGCGTGTGTGCGCTTATAATTTTTTGCACAAGACAAACAGACCCTACAGTTTAACTCAAATCCGAACGGCATTTTAAAAGATAAAGGAAGTTTTCAAAAAGTTAATGTCCCAACAGGGACTTGAGCTTAGGACTCATTGCCTTCGTCATAGGCCTTAACCTCTACGCCATTTCCGACAAGTTCTTAGGCAGCTAAAAGTGCTATATAAAATCATTGAGGGCTACAAATTGTCTTGCCTTTTCTTACCTTTTTTTGTTAAACACAAGTTTACAAATTATTAAATTTTTTTTCATCCTCTACAATTTGATGTCACTCCTTATGTAAAATCACGCGCTGAATCCAAATATGGAGCTTAAAAATTTCTCAGTAGAACAGATTTCGAGATAATCCCAATTTACCGTTTTTCGCATTTTTGAAAAAGGACCTCTCACTTAATTTCAATTATCTCAATTATGAAATAACTTATGAACAAGTTTTGTACACCAAATTAAAGCTAATAAAATTATCTTTCAATCGTTCATACATCATTTCAATGTCAAATTTGTGGTGTAGCTGCTAATTACAAAGATATCGAGAATTTTGTTTCATTTTTATCGAAAATTTGAAAAAACCGCAAATAACACCGTTATTTTCACCAAGAAAAAATTTTCAAAAATTTCTTTCTCTTTTGGATGATGTAACCTAATGTATAACAAATTCAAAAAGTGTTCATATATTGAAATCTGTTAGAAATTGTAGAAGTTATTAGCATTTATCTAAAAAATGAGCAATTTCAGTTTTACCGTTCAAGTGGTATTAAAAATGTCTATGGTCCATTTTGCTCCCCCGTTTGTGTGCACAGTTTTCCTCTCGCGCAAGAAACCAACAAAGTCTCCCACCATGGCCTCAAATCCTTGTTAGCGGCGTCCCATACTCTTCATATCCTGATGAAATCGTTCACCATGCTCATCACTCTCATCGCCGAGGTTTTCAGGGAAGAAATCCAAACGGGAATCCAAAAAATGAAGTTTCAACGATATTTTTACTCCTGTTTGCAATACAATGTGCAGCGTTTGAGTGTAATGAAAACTTTAATATAATATACAACCTTTACCTATTTGCTTATAATTTCTTATTAAATGTGCGACGACTTCCTTATAGTTAGGACTTCTGAAATTTCCAAGAAATGAAGTGACAACACAACGGAATGAATTACATGCGTCCTCTTCATCCTTGGACAACGTTGAATTGAAGTGTGAGTCCTTGAAAAGTTTTTTTTTATTTGCGGCCCAACAAACACACCCTCTTTGATCTTTGCCTCTGATAGGTAAGGGAACACACTCTTCACATATGCAAATGCATCATCGTCTTTTTGTAGAGCCTTCACAAAATTTTTAAATAAACCCAGTTTTTTTATGACAAGTGGCTCGAACTTTACATTTTCTTGTCCAACTATGTAATTCGTTCTGACCGGCCATTCGAACGTAGTGCTCGTGGCGTTCTCGACTGTCCCATTTGCACACAAAAAACATGTGTTTGGTATATCCTTGTTGCAATCCTGAAACTATTGCAACAACTTTGAGATCTGCGCAAATTTTCCAGTTATGTTCCTTGTAGTTAATCAAATCAAGCAACATGGCCATTGATTCATATGATTCTTTTTATATTAACGGCATGCGCTATCGGTGTCGAAGGCTTGATGTTTCCCTGGTGCGACAATTCCGCTTTTAGACTAAACTTGCGATAAGCAAACGCCACTTGACTAAACTCCTCAAATAAACCACACACATCATTGCAAGAACAAATATTATTTTATTTTCAAGTAATACTCAGCATAGCGCTTTTGCCGATATAGTATGTTATTTTGACATCATCCTTTAACAAATTCCGTTCTTGCTCGCGTGATGATAAAGTTTCAGATTTTTCTTTTTGAAAGATCTAGATCTCTTATTAGATCGATAGTCCACTTTGGCAGAAGGGATTTCTCTCTTTTGCGTGTACTTGATAGTTTTCTAAGTCTACCTAGGGGTCGGACCAAAATCATTGTACAACGGATCAACTAGTGTCTGTGCTGATCTCTAAAAGCTTTTCAACAAATTCAAAAACTGTGCACACAAACGGGGGAGCAAAACGGACCATAGACATTTTTAATACCACTTGAACGGTAAAACTGAAATTGCTCATTTTTCAGATAAATGCTAATAACTTCTACAATTTCTAACAGATTTCGATGTATGAACCTTTTTGAATTTGTTATACATTAGGTTACATCAACCAAACTTTAAACGCATTTATCTCGAAACGACATTTTTCGAACTGGCGGCTGTGATATCTCCAGTTACACTGAACCGATTTTGATGATTCAAAGTGAAATCGACGCAGAATTGTCACCATTCTGGTCTTACCCTGAATCATAATTTTACCACTACCACTTTTTTTACTATTTGTTTGTTACACTGAACTACAAAAAAGAGCCCAAATCCGAATTTTGATTTTGCAATGGCCGCCATTTTGTCTAAAAAAATTTCACACATTTTTTTCGAGGGTCAGCCCAGAATGACATCTACACTGATCATAACCCCGTTTTTAATTTTCATTTTATACAACCTGAAGACGTGGAATCGTGGCCGCCAGCACTATACCTTTTTTTTGGACCCCTAACTTTTTGACGGCCGAGAACTTTTTCAACAGGCCTCGTATCGAAGCAGAAAAAATTTTTTTTTACTTTAACCTGTTTGTAACTCAATAAGAAAAACTCAGCGTTTTTATATAAGATTGTTTTTTAAAAAGGTCCAAAAAACAGCCTCGACATAGAGAATACCCCCCCTTAAGACCCATTTTCTATGGCAGTCTTAAGATACATATGGTCATCCAACTTCACACAAATTTTGCAAATTTCACTAAGACTAATTTTCCCAGCCGTCTGTCCTATGGCCGCCATAAGATACAGATACAAACCCAATAAAGTTTTTCTCACCAAGACCCATTTTCAGACCGTTGCTTTCTATGGCAGCTAAAAGATATAGTCCGATCCGGTCGGCATATTAGTAGCATGCAGTAATAAGAAGACTCTGTGTTTTTAGCTTAATAGTTTTAAAACTGAGAGACTACATAGATTGCGTAGAAACTGACAGACAGATTTAATCCACGCTTCTGGTCGCGTTGCAAACTTCTAGGCATAATTTTTATACCCTTTGCGAGGGTATAAAAAGCTCAACCGAACTCGACCTAAGTCAAAGTCAATCATTAATTTTCCATTGCAATCACTTGAATAACGTACACTAGAAAGCATTTATCACTGGAATAGAGGGCGCACAGACAATTTCAGCAATGGAAAGTATTTATGTGGGCGCTGGCCCACCCAGAAACTATTCGCTTTATTAAATTGCTCTCAATTTCTATGGGCCGTGGGCGTGGCTCGGGTGATTAATGAATGTCCCCCGGCTAAGCGACAAAACGAGAAGAAAATTGTATTCATGGTGATAAGCTTTTTGTTTTATCATAAACTTTGGATAATCCAGTAATCCTTACATAAAACTTGGCGCTGACTCATGCTGTTTGAGCAGCGCTTGCTTAATACCCATTAAAAACTTAAGTTGCCAGAAATTAGCAATTAGCAAACAATCCCGACAGTTTCCGCCCAATTTTCAGTGAGTGTGCAAGCTGCATGCCATTGGGTTTGTCAATTGAAATTGTAATGGCCTTTCATTTACCAGCCTGATCTTCATTTTAGTTGTAAGTTAGTGAAATATGTACAATTAATGTCATTAATCAGTTTAACTTGTCGCTGTTAAGAAATATAAATACTTAAAACTGAAATGCCCTCTCAATTTTTGAACTATGTGTAAACACAAATCGCACAATCATAAGGCGCATTTTGCTCTACGCTAATTCAAAAATAAACATTAAACTCAATTGTTTACTTATTGGCCAAATGTTGAATGCTCATTATCTGTATATAACCAGCATACCAACTACAGCTATTAGTTTGTGATTTGGGCCCGACTCTCAATTAGCACTGCAATCGTGGTGCTCCTAAAAAAGGTCACGAAAGCATAGCCAAATGAAGCGTAAACAACTCGAGCAACCATCTAACCAAAAGTTGTATGAATGAATAGCTACAGCCACGCCCAGCCGGCGCCATTCAAATGTTTGCCGGGGGTTTTATGAGCTTTTCCCCTTCATATGCACAGCTGTGTGCGGCTTTACCTCGAGACAACGGACGACCGGGGTATGGGAACGGTGGAAGCGGACATTATTGTTGTGACGACGACACTTTGGCTAATTGTTTGTGGCAACAGCACTTGGCAGAAGCCTCAGCCTGTTAAACCGATAAGCCCTATATTTAGACAGTCTATTTAGTTAGTTTGGCAACATTTGAGTAGAGAGGGATAGGTCAGTGCTGGGAAATTTCGAAATGAAATTTGTTTAGCTGAATTAAAGATTAAGGAAAATTACTTGTGAATAAATATCACGCTACACAACTCGAAAATTTGAATTTGGGATGCATATTAGTAGATACTATTTAGTTGGACGAACAAGATTCATAACCGAGTCCCTTCGAAAAGTTTGAAACGTATGCGGACTGTCCACCATCACAAAAAATATTTTTGATTTTTTTAGGGTATTATAAATTTGCTCAAAAGAACAAATTTTTCATCGACCATCTTATTTTTCAAAGTTACAAGTTTTTTTTTTTTTTCACTCAAAAAATTTAAAAAAGTTATAAATAAAATAACCAAAAAGTTGCTTTTGAATTTTTTTAAATTTACAGAAAATTTTTGGAGATATTTTTTTTCAATGTCGAGACGCACCATGACCCAAATTTCTTGAGAACTATTTAACCGATTTTGATAATTTTGTATGTGAAATCTAACACCCAAATGCATGAAATTCGAGTTTGAAATCTATCAAAAATAATTTTTATTTCACCAAAAACAGTTGCCGGAGCTTTAAATACGATTATCTCAGAACCACTTTTTCCAAAATGGTTGCACAATTTTAAAGATTAACCGTTGAACGATTTTCAAATTGCTTTTTAAATTACTCTTAATACCCACCATTCTGGTGTGAGCTAGGATATTTTCGATCGGTCAAATAATAACGGAGCTAGAACCAATAGAGTGGAAAAAAAGTAGATTTTAAAAATTGTGACTTTGAAACCCCATAACTCCACCATTTATCATCAAAAATATTTTAGTTGATACCAGAATTTCCACTTTTAGACAATCACTTTTTAAAAAATTTATTTAATACTCCAAATAACAACTTGATATTTTCCAAAGTATTAAAATGATATTTCGAAGAAATTTTGATTTTTTGATAACTCTAATATTTATTCATTTGTTTGTAACAATTTGATATTCCAATTGTCAAACTTTTAGTATCATTGATACTAGCTTTTATTCATTTAATATATGTTTTTCTTAAGTTTGTAGTATAAATTTCGTTCTTTTAAAATTCTCATTAAAATGAAAGCAAAACATTTTAAATAAATTTTAATTTGATTTTGAATTCTTTCACTGTTGAAAACGGTCTGAAATGCGAGTAACAACAAAGAGGTGCTAAATGAGCGCGCTCTCGCGTGGCTAAACTCACACACGCAACGCCAAAATGAGCATGTGTGTGTTTGCATGCCAGAAGTACAGATTTCAAGCCTACTTGAAACGTCAGAAGGCATGAGAAAATCTGAAAGTTTCAATTCGTTTTCGTTTAGCAACGCCGTAAAACTCAGGGGTTGTTGTTATAACCGTTACCCGTTTGGGTGACGTCACTCGATAGTCTTTGGGTTGCGTATTTTGCCTTATGAACACAGTACTTTAGATGTACTAACTTTGATTATCGTAGGTAGGAAGACATGAAACGAACCACCAAATTTAGTAAGTCTGTCTGTTTCTACGCGAACTAGTCCCTCAGTTTTAGAGCTATCGAGCTGAAACTTTGCACAGAGTCTTCTTTTTACTGCACGCTGCTAATATGTCGGAACCGACCGGATCGCATAACTACTTCTTGTAGCTGCCATACAAATGTTCGTTCGGAAAATGGGTTTTAGTGAGAAAAACTGGTTTGTTCTCAAATATTACTGCTCTCAAACACAGTCTTGGGTAATATGTAATGTTTTTAAGCTGATCTGCGAAGTTTGGTCGAAGTCGCTAACCGTTGTGACAAGCTATTTCAAGTGTATCATTTGGTACAGACGAAGTTAGTTTTGCCTATCTCGTTTTTCCTGCAAAAGCCGAATTCGAAACTGTCTTAAAAATTTTGTTCAATTCTCTCTCTCGTTCATCAAGCGTTCGGGACAGACTTCGTTTTTAAACATCGTGTTTGATCTACACTACTAATACTAAGTTTACGCTATGCTCATTTTGCAAAATCATTTCATGAAATGGGACCGAAAGTGCTAGCATAAACACCTTTTCATGAATTCGACTTACACACGAAAGTTGACTTTGAATTCGTCTATTTATGATATGCCGAGGCGCAGACAGCTTAACGCTGCGTTGGTGTTGCCAGATCTTTTATTTTCTCATATTTAATGCTGACATATGGACTTATTTCAATCAAAAATATAATGTTTTATTTGATGTTATTTGAGTGAAGTTTCATGCCATCAATTATACTTATTTTGGTAATCACATGCTGCAAAGCCTGAGTTACCCAAAAGCCTTGAGGGAAAAACAGGAAAAATACCTATGTTGCAGCTGTCTTCGTTTTGAACCTGTCGCATTGTGTCGTGGTACATGTCCTGTCTAAAGAGCTACATTTGTTAATTACATATGTTTTCAAAAAACGACCACAACACCATATCGCTCACTTACTTCAATACTGGCATAACTCAAAATAATACATTTTGAGAAAAGCACGTTTAAAGTTGTCAATGTTTTTAACCCAGAAAAAATGGTTCATTTAGTTTCGAGTTAATTAATTAAAATATTATAAATTTAGAATGCTTATTGATAAAACATAAAAATATGATGTTTTAACTCAAAGCCGATGTATGTTTGCTCAATATCGACTGTAGGACAACTGAGATATGAGGTTCTTGCATTAACATGAAAATGAAACTGTGAAATTATAATGAGACATATTTTCATATCACATAGAAAGTAAAGGGGATATCAATACGAAAATTTGTACACAAAATAGTACACAATACAGCAGAGTATTTCTGCATCATTAAGTCAAAAATCGTATTTTTTGAGTTATGCCAGTATTTAAGTAAGTGAGCGATATTTTCATTTGTTTGCTTAGCTGCTTAAACCCACCTTTTAAATATAGAAGTTCGTGCTCCATCTGCACCTAAATCAAAACACTAAATTTGACACGCCAGCTGGACAATCGTTATGCTTCGATTTACAATTCATACATTGTTCGAATTTTCGAACTAACATTCGATGACATTAAAATTTTTTAGTTTCAAATAAATTTTCTTAGTATCAAAATAAAACACAAAATTTCAATTTAATAATCTCTAGATTTACTTATATCATATAAGTTATAGTTTCAATTTGAGACAACGGGTATCAAATTGATATTGATTCAAATTTTGTTGCATTTAAAGTTTCTACGCGTGATTCTTCAAAAAATACTAAGCACAATCATCCACTTACAATTAATGAAAAAGCATTAACCAAATCCAAATTTGCTTCCAAGGCAACAGCTTCGCTTTCACCTTACCTCAAAAATCCCTGACCTTTGTGGTTGGCATCTTCTCCTGAGTTAATTACAGACAATGCTACGCCTCTGCAGCTCCCACAAAAGCCTTAATGGAATATGCGGAGGTGCTGGCGGCGGTGGCTTCGCTGCCTCCGCTGCCCTTAAATTTAGGTCAGGCATTAAGTGTAAGTGAGTGTTATGTAAATTACAGTGCGCTGCTTAAAAGGACCTGCAAGGTCTATTCTCTATTTTCAACCCACCACCCTTTTGAGCGCTGCCTACATTCATCTTTGAGCAAAATGGAAATGGGAAAACTAACTAAAAAACTAACACCGCTCCCGTTTGACAGCCCATTACTGTCTTTCTCTCGTTTGCTGTCTTTCTCTTTCTTTTAATTTAGCTGCTGGTGTTGATTTCCTCAGGCAAAAAGTTGCAGATACAGCTGCAGCAGCCAACTTGATGATATGCTTCGCACATGAAAGTCTTAGGAAAGAAAACATTTTAATCGTTGGCCCACAGATTTATATATATTATAGATGGTACTTTTGTTTTTGCAGGTTCAAGTCCTGGCCAATATTTGTTCCCTTAAAATTTAAATAAAAGTTGAAACGACGATTCCGAAAGTCAAGGCCGAGGACTAGGCAAAGGCTCTTTTTGTCACAGAATGAAGCAATGAATTAAACTTGTCAGCTGTAATAGTCTGAAAGTTATGGAGTTTTTATGAGATGCGGCATCTAGTACATTTAGTTTCTCTGGTTTGGGTTGTCCGCAGATTATATCATAACATAGGAGTCATCATCGTTGTGTTAGGTTCTTAGCTTTGCCCTCCCTACCGCCTGCCTGCAACGGCCATTGACCATGACGGAGCAGAGCAGCGCCAAAGCGGAATGTAAATAAAGCACAATAACAAGAGGCGCAGCGTAAAAGTGCTTTTATATGCCTGTGTTTGTTTGTATATATACTTATAGCACGAGCATGAACACTTCGCAGTGGAAAGAAGAAGACAAACACAAGTCAACAATCTCATAATCAGTTCAATTACAAAAGCCAAAGACAAGGGAAGCCCAAGACTTAATCACTTGCGGGCTGGTAACTCCAGCAAGCAAGACAATCGATAAACCTCAACTGCAAGTTGTAAGTTCCAAACGCTACAAATTATCCATTTCTAGAACAAAGGGCAAAAGGCCAAATTGGTTTGTGTAGGTGTGACGCCATCTCATGATTATTAAACAAAAGGCAGGAAAACTCGAAATTACTGACCCATTTCAATGGTCAAAATTGTTGTATCATTGCATTGAATTAATTATTACGTATGACATGTGCAGCCCCCCTCTTCCTCTCTCACTTCCTCTGGATAACTCTGCCTTTTGGGAGCGTCCAGCGTTAGTGCTAAAAATAACAGACCACACCACCACTTGGACAGGGAACAAAATAAAAAACTCCCAAACGAACTGGGCCTTTGAACTATTTGTCATAGACTTTTTTTGTCGCCGAGCTGCATTGGCCACAAAAATAGACGCCGCACAAATCTCATTTGGGAGTTGCCGCCGTGTGCTCCATTTGCCATATAGAAAAAACACCACAACAGGAAAGTCATTTGTTGATTAACAACGTCGTTGATTAAATACTCTACTTTAATATTTAAAAAGTATTGACAATTTATTTTTTGCTTATGTCTTGGGACTAAAAACGTTAAATAATTAAGTGACTTGTTTAGCTTCTGGCAACTAGAATCTAATAATAATAATAGATTTTTTGATGAGTACAATCATCCCTGCAGTGAAATTGTCAACTAGTAACAAAAAATACTGTCATACACCTAGTTGGAATACATGTAGAATTAAACTGGTAGCAAAATTGCTAAATTCGGGTGAGTTGGGCAACAACAAACATTAACTTCCGAAGAAATTCTCGTTTGAAATACTAATTTGAGGTAGTTGTAATTAAGAAGTAATTGAGCTGGTTGCAAACGAATCGGTAATGAGTGAGTTGCTATCCTGGGAAGCGATATAAACAGACTCACATAAGGAACACCCAAGGGTCAACTGCTGGAGGGCACATTTCTCTTGCACCTATGCCATCTATCATTAAACTGGTTGCAAATGGCTGCTGCCGGGGACAATTGTCACATTCCTATGACATGCCTGTGTAAAATGGACCACTTCAATATATGGATTTGGATAGGAAGTGCAACCAGTTGCAAGTTTTTAGCGACCGATACATTTCTGGTTGTAAACTAGACACTTTCCCTGCAGGGATGATACAACTATGACAGGTCGATGTAAAACCGGCCACCCATAGCTAACAGGAGCCGAAGTCAGTCGTGTTTTTCTGCAAACGCGAGCCGAAATGAAATCTTGATTGTGTGAATCTGTGAGCAATGAAACACTTATCAATTTTTCCGGAGTTCCGATTCACGGGTTCGAACCAAAACTCGAAAATTTATATTGTTCGGAAATTTTAGATTTCCGGTTTTTGGGGAAAAGGTTTTGGTTCCAGGCTGGATTCGGCCCAAGTTTTACCAAATTTAATTTAAATGCAATCTATGTGATTAATATTCAAAATAATACTCCGAATTTCGGTTGTTTAAGGCCCTATCATTAGTGTTGAAGGGTCGTTGGGTAAGGGTCGTTAATTTCGCTGCACATGTCCACTTGTTCGTTTTTTTCAAAGTAAGTCAACTCAGTCAAACTGCTTAGTTATTGAGTTGTAAATTTGTAAATATATTAAAAATAAATAGAAACGCAAAGAAAATAACAGCTGAGCAGTCACCGAACTAAATGAACAGTCACTGATCCGGTCACACTGAACAATTCAATGAACTAGTAATTGAACAAAGCAGTGAACAATTCACTGAGCAAGAGGGACTGAACAACTGACTTAGCAAGAACAATTAAACAACTCACACTGAACAACTCAATCTAATAAAAAAAGAACAATTAAAAAAGAAAATCTTCACTTAAGTGAAGATCTTAATTCTGTTTACTCTTTCATATTCAACCCAACACTACCTTTCATTTGTATAAGACTTCGTTCGATGGGACTGATAAGACAGTTAAAGGAATAGGTTTATACTGTTGATTAAACGTCAAAATCTACAATAATCGCATTATCATTTTTGACCCTTTGGTAAACGTCAAAATCGCGGAGATGACTTTCGTCAGCTTCCGAAAGAGAAATCAAGGATCAATTATCTTTTCTTGCTTATTTTAAACGTATATATAGAATTTAGAGCAAAAGTTCGTTTCAAATACTTTCGTTCTCTTATATTTCTTTGTAGCACAATTTTAAACAGATTACAACAAATTTGCGAGTGTCTTTAATTTTGTTCAGCCGAACCCAAAATATAGGTATAGAAGATGAAGTTGGATTTCATTGGTACCCCACCATTTTTGCGCATCACAGTATCACCAAACTTCTCTACTACAACCAATTGAAAATGTAGACCATTTTAGACTGTCAATTTTATAGCGATTTGAAAATTCTGAAACGGTGTGATTGTAGCATAAATATACTTCCTAGGTTTGCTCTGATTCAGTTCTTCAATTCCATATCTCGTAATCTGTTTTGAATTTTGCTTACTAGGCATGTTCTTATTTCCACTACTTTATGAAAAGTAAATCGAACGCAATTCTGCTCCGATTTCGTTTTTGTGTTCTCGATTCCGAATAAAATTGCTCTCTTTTATGCAAACCGCTGGACCAAGCGAGAATGGCATTAGAAACACAAGAGAGAAACCAGAAATCTAAGCTAAACGGTCGAAAATGGAACATTTGGAAAGAGAGAAGCTGACTTTTAGCATTCACTTTTCGTTTTTGCTGATAAAGCAATATTCTGGACACATTAAACAAGATAGTTCTTTATAAATCAATTAAAAACTAGAACGCAAGATACATTTCACTAACAATTTCTAAATCGATCACAGAATTAAGGAAAATACACTTTATGTACATCTAGCAACTGAAAGAAACTGAAAACATCAAAAATATTTTTTCAATCAGTCAACATGTCAGTGAAATTACGAAGTTATTAAAGTGGTATTAAGTAACAAAAATTAAATTCTTAATTCTTCCTGTAGTAAGTTAGTACAAATTTTCATGTAAAAATTTTGACATAAATTTGGCGTTTGGGGGCTTACAAAACATTTCTTTATGAAAAATTAAATTAAATTTTTATATGGTATGATATATTCATCCGATTTTGATCAAACTCTCCAAAATTGTGTTGAGACAGTTAATATTTATAAGTGAAACGCTACCATTGAAAACAAAAAAGTTTTTCTCACTAAAACTATTTTTTCGACCGATCATTCCTATGGCAGCTATATGCTATATTCATCCGATTTGGATCAGACTTAACACAATTGTGTGTTAGCATATCAAATTGATCAGTAACGAGTTTGGGAGCGATGGCATTGAAAACAAAAAAGTTTTTCATACTAAAACTTTTTTTCAGATCTATTTTTTGTATGGCAGCTATACTATATAGTTGCCCGATTTGCATAAAACTTGCTGAAATTATGTGAAAGCATAAAAAACTGATAAATACGTGGTTTAATAGCGATAGCATTGGAAACAAAAAAGTTTTTCTCACTAGAACTACTTTTTCAACCGATCGTTCCTATGGCAGCTATATGCTATAGTCATCCGATCCGGCCGGTTCCGACAAATGTGCAGCGTATTTATACCAAAAGACTTCGTGCAAAGTTTGGTTGAGATAGCTTTAAAACTGACGGAGGAGATAGCATAGAAACAGACGGACGGACAGACGGACGGACGGACAGACGGACATGGCTATATCAACTCAGCTCGTCATGCTGATCAAGAATATATATACTTTATGTGGTCGGAGATGCTTCCTTCTCAGTTTAAGACAGATAAAAAAACTTAAAATGGGGAAAAGATGAAATTGTGCCCCAGCGGGCGCGGCTAACTTGAATACTAGTCTCTCACTATTAAAGCTATCGAGCTGAAATCTTTGCACAGAGTCTTGTTTTTACTGAACGCTGCTGGTATGTATGTCGGAACCGACCGGATCGGATGACTATATCTTGTAGCTGCCTATCGGTCGCAAAATGTGTTTTAGTGAAAAAAGCTATTTTGTTTTTCAGTGTCAACGATTCCAAGCTCAGCAATTATTAATATTATATTCTTTCGCACAGATTTGCAAATTTTTGTTGAGTTTGATGACTATATCTCATAGCAGCCATTTGAACAATCGGTCGTAAAATGAGTTTTACTTAGAAAAATTGTATAACTTTTTTGCTAGCGATCTTAAACTCTGCACAGAAAAAATAAAGCCGTAGAATGGATATTCGAAAAATCTACTTAAAGATCCATTTTTTTAAATATCTTTTTCACATTTTTCAGCTCCTTTGGATGAAGAATAAAGATCAAGAACTATCCTTTTTTCTGATGTATCAAATGGATTCTAAAATAGGATAGTTAACAATCCAGTCCAAATGGATACCGAAAATATCTTGAAGATCATCAAAAACTATTCTTTTTATACCCTTGCAGGGTTTATAATTTGAAGTTTGCAACGCTGAAATATTCATTTCCGACCCTATAAACTATATATATTCTGATCAGGGTGACGAGCTGGTCGATTGAGCTTTCGTCCGTCGTCTTCTGCAAACTAGTCTCTCAGTTTTAAAGCTATCGAGCTGAAACTTTGCACAGAGTCTTCTTTTACTGCACACTGCTAATATGTCGGAACCGACCGGATCGGATGACTATATCTTATAGCTGCCATAGGAACTATCGGTCGAAAATGGGTCTTTGTGAGAAAAACTTTTTTGTTTTTAATGTTAACGTGTCTCACTTCAGCGATTATTAATATTATGCGCTTTTACAAAGATTTGGAAGTTTTGGTCAAAATCGGATGACTATATTCTATAGCTGTCTAGGAACTATCGGTCGAAAAGTGTTTATTTAAAAAATGTTTGTTTTAATGCTGGCGTTCTTACTTTCTTTTTTTCTCTGTGTGATACTTCAAAACATTTTCAAGGGCATAAAAAATTCGGCACAGACGAAATGAGCTTGGCCTTCTCGTTTTGACTTGCTACTAAGTAATGTTTTGTAAGCCAAAACAAGAGCAACAACCTTGTCTAAGATGTTAAAATGAAATTCCAAAAAGCTGACGAGATATGGAGTAGCAAATCACAATCAGAAAGCTTCAGAGTGCAATAAAAAGAAACTGCATCTAAACTGAGAAAAAAATCAATCTAAAATCAAGATTAAGAAAATGTACGTAAATGGTAGTCAACAAAGTTCCAAGAACTGCGCCCAGAACGACAAAAGCATAGTTGGATCTAGTTCGATTGATGTGGTGAACGAATGTGATGTAATGTAAATGTAATGTAAAATTGGCTATACAGCTCCTCCAACGGGGCCAAGCTTCTCACAATCAACGAATGTGAATTATTAAATTAAATTAATTTTACTAAAAATTCCACCTAAGTCGTTCAGTATAATCCAATCAACTTTTTATGATGTATGATGTACGATTTTTGATGTTTGATGTATGCTGGTGAACAAGGCCAATGTCTAGGAGATCTTTGATTCAACTCGTGTAGGGCTCTAATGGGCCCATTTGCCAAGTAATTTCGAAGAGCAATTATTTGATAATATTTAGGGAGTCAAACTCGAATCGATAATTTAAATTTGTTAGAATCGAAAGTCGAGAATGTATATGTTTGGAACTGAAAACACAGAAAAGAACCGATTCTGATTTTAGTATTTCTTTTTCTTAGTTGTATTGATGCATTAAGTATGAAAGTAGGAATTTAAGTAAGTAAGAAATAAAGAAATTTTAAATGGAGTTCCAAATTTTATTTACCCAAGTGTTCCACAAATCGATTCAGATTCAAATCAAATGGAAATTTAAAATTAGAATACATGGGAAAAAAATATAAAGTTGTATAAGCGGATCCAGTTACCCAATTAAGCTTGGAACGTTTATTTCTTGGGTTATAGGTTATTATGTTCAATTACTTCTGGATCCTAAACAAACACGAAATTAGATTTGGTTTTATTCCCTAGATCGGAACAATAACTTCCGTACCTACACATCAGCATCATACACATTTCTAATAACAAACTTAATAACTGCCTCATACATGCTCCAAATGCCATTAAAGAGTATTAGGAAGCGAAATGAAAACGTAAATCTCTTGGCCATGTTTGGACTGCCTCAGTTGGCTAGCCCATCAACCGGCTGCCTGAAAATGTTCCAAAACGTTTTGTCGAAAGAAAAGAAGAAAAAAAAAGAAAATTTAATGCGGCCACTGGCTTTTTGACATGCCGCAAACTATTTTCGAATATGTATTCATACTCTCCGATTCGTCTACGTATTCATTTCGTTTTGGTCAGCATTTGGGGAACGTTTGTTTTTGTTATTTTTAGCGCCGGCTAAAGTTGTGAAGAGAGCTCTCCGGCAGCATCCTTCAACATTTGTTATGTAAATTTTGTGTCGAAGATGATGATGATGATGATTTGGAGTGTGCGGCGGCCGGCGGTGAGCGGCTGCTTGGTCTGGTTGGAAACTAATAAAACGTCAAAGCAATTTTTACAACATGCAACTTGGAGCAAAAAAAATAACGCAGAAAAACCTAGACAACGTCTTGACTTGAAGCTCTCCCTTGTGCATATTGCAAGTCAAAAAGTTAGTTTGTTAGTTTTTTTCAGGCAATGCTTTCGTTTTGCCAACTTTCTGTTGGTAGACCGGCTTTGCCTAAGGGACGAGGAGGAGCACAGTCTGGGGCTTAAAGCTATCTAACTGGCGTATCAGCCATTAAACCTCTCCGAACATTAAAGCCGTGTGAAAATTGCGGCTCAAGTGTTAAACTGTGTGACATGAGATGCCCGAGGAGGGTGTTAAAATGATAAGCAGCTCTATGTTAATAGAGTTGTCAAGTGCTCATAAAAATGGTACTCTGGCATTGACTGACTACCTGTGGTGTAGGCGTGCCGCCCATTTTTGGCTAACATGGGTTAAGTGCGGCATCATTAGCACACCCACAAATACAGGCAGAGTGAGTTGCCGCACTGAGAGGCCACTTGGACACTCTACTACAAGGTTACAGCAGCAATTTATGACATACCCTTAGGCGCCTTTTTACACTCCGAGTGACTCAGCCTTGTTTGCGTGCATTTGCGGCGTTAACCTGCCAAGGACCTTCATTTGCCTGCCAGTCCCGAGACTTGCTAATAATATCATAAACGCTTCTGATGTTCTAACATTTCCATTTCGTTTTTGGTTTGCGGCACAATTCAATTAATTTTCAGGTCCTTTTAGTGTCCGCAGGACTTGCTGCGCTGTTAAATTTTAATGCTCTGCGGTTTATGTGCCATATCTGCGCAATTTTGAGTAAATTAAATTTTAATTGTACGGCGGTTGCCTCAAATTGTTAGTCAGCGGCATTGAAGTGATTCCCCAGTTTCTCCCAAAAATGTTAGCAGACCGTAAATTATTTTGTAGGGTTCCGAAAAAGGTTAACGAACCATGCAAAATACCAACAACAAAAAAAATACACAAAAAATCTGGTGGAAAATGATGAAGAGAAAAGTTCTTACCACAAATGCAAATTTATAAAAAAGTAAGGTGCAGTGGCCGGCGGCAAACTGCTCTTGAGCTTGAAAATGGCAGACGGAGACAGAGTTGAAGTCAGACAGACAGTGGAGTAGTGTTGTCTGGGCCGGGTCTGAAAATTACGTCAATGGCGCAAACGTCAAAAATGCTACAAACAAACGAAAACCGTTAAGCACCGAATACCATTGCAATTTGTGACAGACTCATTTGCTGGAATTCGACTGGTTAAAACTGACGGTTAACTGCACTTTGTCATCGTGTTGTAGGAGAAAAAACAACAGGAAGGACAAGTACAGGAAAGGCGACTTTGGGAAGCTTTTGTTGCTTTGTTTTAAAATTAAAACGTAAAAACTACAAGAAATGTCAGAAATCCTTACCCTTATTATACTCTATACCAAAGGTATACAGAGTATATTAAGTTTGTGCAACCCTATAAAGTGTATATGGGCGATTCCATGAAAAATGGCCAATCGAATTGAATGCAAATTTAGCTATTTAAGAAATTTAATTATTTTCATTTGCCTGCTATCTAAAGATATTGGTAATAAAAATATTTCAAAAAATTTGTAAATTAACATCTAAATAAAGGGTGATTTTTTAAGAGTTATAGGAAAGTTAAAAAAAAAAACGCATAAAATTCAGAAAAATGCATGAACTCTTTATTTGAATCGATAGTACGCCTCAAATGGTCCATCCGCTAGTACAATTTTGGCATACTCTTTCCAACATTTCGGCCGGTATCTCACGAATAAATGCTTCAATGTTGTCTTTCAATGCGTCAATTGAAGCGGGTTTGTCTGTATAGACATGAGCTTTAACATAGCCCCACAAAAAATATTCTAAAGGCTTTAAATCCCACGATCTAGGCGGACAATTGACCGGTCCCGAACGTGAAAGAAAATGTTCACCAAACTCACCTCTCAATAAGTCCTTTGTTGCGCGTGCTGCGTGGCATGTGGCACCGTCTTGTTGAAACCACATGTCATGCAAGTTAAGCTCTTGCATTTTGGGCAAAAAAAAGTTGGATATTATCTGACTGTAGCGTTCACCATTCACAGTTACGTTACGATTCGCATCATCTTTGAAGAAGTACGGTCCAATGATGCCACCAGCCCATAAACCGCACCAAATTGTGACTTTTTCTGGATGCATTGGTAGCTCTTGCAATGCTTCTGGCTGATATTCACTCCAAAATCGACAATTCTGCTTATTTACGTACCCATTGAGCCAAAAATGAGCTTCGTCCCTGAACACAATTTTTCGGTAAAAATGTGGATCTTCGGCCAACTTTCCAAGAGCCCATTCACCAAAAATTCTACGTTGCGGTAGGTCGTTCGGCTTCAATTCTTGCATCAGCTGTATTTTGAAAGGCTTCACACCCAAATACTACCGCAAAATTTTCCACGTTGTTGAGTAACAGAGGCCCAATTGCTGCGAACGGCGACGAATCGATAATTGATGGTCATCATTAACACTGGCCGATACAGCTGCGATATTTTCTTCAGTTCGCATTCTACGTAAGCGTGTTGGTGGTTTAATGTCCAACAATGTAAATTTGGTGCGAAATTTAGTCACAATAGCCCGAATAGCCGCTTCAGTGGAAGAAGTGCGGGATGAACTTTCTCAACAGAGCACGCATTTTGATAATAAAATTCAATAATTTGCAAGCGTTGTTCGTTTGTAAGACGATTCATGGTTAAATTATAGACCAAACTGAAGATGTTTGACAGTGAAACAAAACACGAAACGTGTGTGAGCTGTTTAAACCAGTGTTGCCAAAAAGATAATAGCTAAAAAAGCACCCTTTTATATATATATATTCTTGATCAGCATCAACAGCTGAGTCGATATAGCCATGTCCGTCTGTCCGTCCGTCCGTATGAACAAACATATCTCACAGATGGTAAGAGATAGAGGTTTGGCATGTATGGGACAAATACTTCTTATACTTGCGGACAGATCAAGTTAATTTTCAATTTTCGCCACGCCCCCTTCCGACCCGCAATTTTGAAAAAACCTTATATCTCCCACAGTTTTGTAGATAGATGATTCTTATGGTAAGAAGAGTATAGAGATAGTTAGTCATTAACAATATGGATCGATTTGAAATGATAATGATCGGATGAGCGGTTCTCAAGTTATGATCAAATAAGTGAATATA
Source organism: Lordiphosa stackelbergi (assembly GCA_018904235.1). Classification (NCBI taxonomy): domain Eukaryota; kingdom Metazoa; phylum Arthropoda; class Insecta; order Diptera; family Drosophilidae; genus Lordiphosa; species Lordiphosa stackelbergi. Next base: position 19,835 of record JAEIFU010003104.1, read on the forward strand.
GTTTCCACATCTAAATTTATAATGGCACCAATGATTTGAAAAAATATTGATCTGCTGTGTTCTCGCAGACGATCTCTTAATGGTCTTAAAAAAATAAGTGTTTTAGACTTTGAAAATGATCAACCCTGTTCCCGTTTACGATTCCGATCAAAAGCATGCGGAATCGGAATGTAAAGTCTAAATGCTTTTAACTTTTAATACCCCATTTACCTTTATTCGACCCTCTTGATGACAAAAAGATTGGCTCCAATTCTTCAGTTGTCTCTAAATCCCAGCTCTTACCAATTCCGATCAATCGAATTCGGAAACGGGAACAGGCCTATATATTTTATCGAATTTTAATACGGAAACAATTACATTGAACTAATGTAAGCCAATCTTACATTTACTTTCATGGCTGTGCTAACGCATAAGAAACCATGAGACACAATGTAAATGCAATTAACTGTAGGTTTCTGTGTCACATTATAGCAAAAACCAGGGTTTTTTAAGAAAAACGCATACTTTTATGATTTTTTTGACATAAATAATATAATTTTAATCAACTTTATTACATATTATTGTACTACTTTTGAAGTATGTCAGAAAAAATTTTCAAAGAAAAATATTCATAAATAAGCCGGTGACGGGTGAATCTCCGAGGTGCCTTGAAAAAATGGTTGCGTGCACATCAGACTCAACATCACTGAACCGTCCAAAGGGTATTTCTCTGTGTCGGAAGGTTTTTTGTTTGCAGCTGCTTCGTCTTTGCCGACCTTACCCTCTTTTTATAACAAGAGTTTAAGAACGCCAGCATTAATACAAACAATTATTCTACATAAAACCCACTTATCGAGCGATAGTTCCTATGACAGCTATAAGATATAGTCATCCGATCCGGACGGACAAAGCTAAATCGACTCAGCTCGTCGTTCTGATCAAGAATATATATAGTTTATAGGGTCGGAAATGAATATTTCTATGCGTTGCAAACTTCTGGGCAAAATTATAGTACCCTTTGCAAGGGTATAAAATGTCTTAGTGAGAAAAACTTTTTGTTTTCAATGCTATCGCTTTGTACACATAAATATTATATACTACCACATAATTCTGTCAAGTTTGATTCAAATCGGATGACTATGATTCAACACAGATATGAATGTTATCTGTTTCAACACAATTTTGGAGAATTTGATCAAAATCAGATGAATATATCGTATAGCCATATGGGTAATTATTTCTGAAGTGGGCAACTTTTTTTTTCATAGTCTCCAAAAATTTTAATTTTTTTGACAGGCGTTAACCGCAGTTTTCCACGATTTTTAAGAGCTTTTTCAGAATTTTTCCATTGTGGGATGCAGAGATATAGCGATTGTTCTTTTTTGTTAAAGTTGCTTATTGCAAAATATTATATGGGTCCAAAAATAAATAAAAACTTTCAAAAAATATTATTTTTCCTTTACTTTGTGATAAAAATATTTGCGATGGTTGAACTGGTGGAAAAAACCGCCGAAACTTAAGAAAAAAAAAATTAAATCGCGATTTCTAAAAAAACGGCCATTTTGAGATTTTTCAAAAAAATTAGGAGTAATCCTCTTGATATTTTTAGTTCTCTAAAAAAGGTTTCATGATGGGACAACCACAACTTTCCGCGAAACTCACTTCCAAAGAATCAAATTTTACTGAAATCATAGTAGGCTGTAAACAATAGTAATATAAAATCCAGCATTTATATTGGGCATATTCACATCGAAGTCATCAGCGTCGGAATATTTCTTAAACATGAGATGGTCATTGTCGATGGGAATGACGCTGTGGTATTTGTGAGTACCTGGTAGCGTTTTCGTAAGGTTGAAGCGGACAGTCAACTCCTTTGCCACTTTCATTATTTCAGCCTTAGAGCCAAAAAATACCTCAGTTTTCTCCATATTCTTTTTGGCCCAATCGAATAACGCCTCCGGAGACAAAATTTGGTCAGCTGTGTTTACGGCTTGAAGACTAGCCCGTGCTGCGTGTTTTTTTTAATGTTCCTCCAATGCCGTCACAAGCGCCCTCTCCATGCGCCGTTCCAAAAAAGTGCCACTCCCCAGGAAGTTCCAAAGTCTTCGCTATGCTTAAGGAGATTCGCAAAATTATACCGCTTCTTGAAATGTTGAGCGGCCCCGTCGCTGAAATAAATTATTTTGCTGGGAGCGAACTTTTCTTTTATGTACTGCAAAATTTTCTTTTTTCCAATTTTTTTGCCGTGCTTAGGATTAGGCGATGTCAATATTCCTCTTTCAGAAACCAAATTCTTGGCACGCTGTGATTTTCGGCGAGATGTACCAAAAAATTCAGCTGTGGCGTTCACACTCCAACTTTTAGGAACAATGGTTAAAATGCGAATTTGCTCTGATTTTTTGATTCACATTCGGTGTCACTGGAGCACGATGCAGTATCAATGTTATGTGCCTCAGCAGTATTTGTCAATTCATTTGGAAAGAACGTCTGAAGATCGGTCGGCGCCATTTTCGATATTTTTATCTCGGGATCGCAAATATTTGTCCCTGCCAACTGTAAATTTTATACCCGTTACTCGTAGAGTAAAAGGGTATACTAAAGTCGTGCAAATGTATGTAACAGGCAGAAGGAATCATTTCCGACCATATAAAAGTATATATATTCTTGATCAGCATCAACAGCCGAGACGATTTAGCCTTGTCCGTCTGTCCGTCCGTCCGTCGTCCGTCTGTCTGTATGAACACCTAGATCTCAGAGATGGTAAGAGATAGAGGTTTGACATGTATGGGACAAATGCTTCTTTTACTTGCAGGCAGATCAAGTTTGTTTCAAATTTTCACCACGCCCCCGCAATTTGGAAAAAAAGTTATATCTCCTACAGTTTTAAGGATAGAGGATTTGTACCTTCCAGAGATAGTTAGTAATTAGCGAAATGAATCGATTTGCCGAAGGAATAATAAAGATCGGATGAACGATTCTCAAGTAATAATCAAAAAAGTGAACCACACCGCCCCCCTGCTACCACCCCCCCCCTAAAAAAATGTTGCATACTTCTTGGATGGTCACACTAAGGAACGCGGAACACTGTTAAACATGTTTTTTTTTTCATGAGTAACGGGTATATCGAAGTCGGTTAAAGCCGACTTTAACTTACGTTCAATAAGGAAAGAAGACACCGCACGGACACAAGTTTTTCTGTGATAAGCCTTTTTCAGGGGATTGCAGCATCGAGATGTAAAATCCAAATAATTTTTAGTGCAGACTGAATTCACTGAGTTCATATACGTACTCACCAGAGTGGGCATCAATCGATTGAAATTTTTAGTTAGTTGATTAGTCAACTAAAATTTTAGTTGATTAAATTCAACTTGATTAAATTTTTTAACTCAACTTGACTAAAATCAACTGAACTCAACTTGACTAAAATCAGCTTGATTGAATTTAACTAAAGTTAAATTTAGTTGATTGAATTCAACTAAGTTGAAAATTTCAATCAAAGTTACATTTTCAACTATTGTTTCATTTAAAAATCAATGTACATTTTGTTTTGAAGTAATTATGAAACCAACAATTCAAAAAAAACTCTGTGCGATTTTGATGGGAGTCGTTATCGACGGACGCAGTCTCGGTTGCATTATGTACTCGATGCCAAATGCGAATAAGGGGACATCATTCCAGCTCGTCAAATTTTATAAGCCATTTGAAAAGAAAGCGTGTAAAGCATTTGTGGCCTTGAAAAGCAGTTTCTTAAGCATTTAGCAGTTTTGTTACCATGGAGATCCGTTAGCTATGAATTGCGCTTACGCATTAATGTTAATCCTGGCATGATTTTCCGCTTGGTAGAAGGTAGAGTTTTTTGGATATATTGTATCGCGTTTTCTGATCCTCTTTGAATTTTCTGCAATTTAATGATTTAAACATTCTTTATGATCTTGACTATTGTTTGTACCATTGGTCATCAATGGTATTAACCTGTTTAATATTTGCCATAATCATGGTTATATATGTATTTGTCATTTCGGGGCTTAAAAATCAATTTCTTAAGCATTTAACGATTTTTTATTGCGATCAATTATCCATGATTGTGCTTTTATTGATCCTATTATTTTCCTTCTAGTTTTTTCCTTCATACGTATTTCATTCTCAGCATTTTTTTAGCATTTTTGCCATTCTTTTCGCGATTTATTAAGTCGTCAGATACATTAAATAGGTTTAAATTACTCACCTACCACAAAGTCTGTAACTTATATCGTGTTACGGAGTGTACTTAACTAAAAATCATATACTAGTAAAATCAACTTTGCAATAGTTGAATTTAGTCAAGTTGAATATTCAATCAAGTTGATTTTAGACAAGTTGATTTTTAGTCATGAATAAAATTCAATCATTCTAAAAGTTGATTTTTAGTCATAAATTTCAATCATTCTAAAAAGTTAAGTTGATCAACTATTAGTTTTCAACTTTCAATCAGTTAAAAAAATCCCCACTCTGGTACTCACGCATTCAATTATAATTTTTAATTTATAACCTACTATGATTTCAGTAAAATTTAATTCTTTTGAAGTGAGTTTCGCGGAAAGTTATGGTTGTCCCATCATGAAACGTTTTTTAAGATATAAGAATATCAAGTGGATTACTCCTAATTTTTTTTTAAATCTCAAAATTGCCGTTTTTTAGAAATCGCGATCTAATTTTTTTCTTAAGTTTCGGCGGTTTTTTTTTCACCAGTTCAACCACCGCAAATATTTTTATCACAAAGTAAAGGAAAAATAATATTTTTGAAAGTTTTTATTTATTTTAGACCCATCAAATATTTAGCAATAAGCAACTTTAACAAAAAAAATGGTAAAATTCTGAAAAAAGCTATTAAAAATCGTGGAAAACTGCGGTTAACGCCTGTAAAAAAATTAAAATTTTGGAGACTATGAAAAAAGTTGCCCACTTCAGAAATAATTACCCATATAACAAACTGACAGCATATATCATGCTCCAAGGGTAAATAAACTTCGGTAGAGGCGAAGTTAGCTTCACGTCAATTTTTTAATTTCATGTTCCCAGGCGGGATCGAACCCACGACCGTCCAGCACACTAACCGCTGGGCCACATACGGCCATGCATCGGAATATCCACAAATAAAGCCAATTCGACCCTGAACTTGATTTATTTCGGATTTTTATATTAACGGGGTACTTGCAGGACGATAAGCAATCAGGTCTGTTCCCGTTTCCAAATTCGATTGAAAATTTAAATTGGTTTTTGGTAAATTTGGCGCATGATTGCGCAAAAACGCAAAATCACCCATTTTTGTAATTCAATCTCAAAATAAGGTTGGATCGGTTAGTTTCGAATACACATCTCTTTCGGAAAAGTTTACTTATTTTAGAAATCGTGGTTAGACTGGCTCAAGGTCGTGTATATTTTATGTGCTTTATATTCTTCTTTATATTATTCAGTTTGTTTTTATCTCCAATATATTTCGAGATGCCGTAGGCATTCGTCATCAGGGCTGTATAACAATAACACAAGAAAACACCAAATTTTTATACTTGATACACAACAAAAAGTTTAAGAGAAAAAGGCATATTTTTCTGTCCTCTCTTCGTCAAAAGAGGACCGGAAATAGGAAAAATTAGAGTGTCTCCCTCTGTCACTCTGTGTTGCATAACATTGGCAACCAATCGGCGCAACCGGTGCTGGCCGGTACTGGTCTAGACTCTAGAGCAGAGACGGCCATCCACAGCTCACACGAGCCGAAGTCAGTCGAGTTTTTATGCAAACCCGAGCCGAACTTATGATTGCAAGTAAAACGTCTGTAGTCTGGAGAGAGCTCTCTTGTTCACCAACACAAGCGCACTTTTCTGTCCTCTCCATTTGGCTATTAGAGCTGCTCTGTGTTTAGTAAAAGTATTCAATTTTGAGTTTACTGTGATTCATTGGAAATTCTAGTGAATTGTGGTGAGTGCAATTGTTGTTGTTGTTTTTGTTGATATCATCCCGAATGGAGGCAGACGTTGCGTCGTCGTTGGCATCGTCTGCTGATTGTTGCCTTTTGGCGCTTTGCTTCTGCCAGATTAACTCATTCATATATCCATGTTGCTGAGGGGCGAGAGGGAGGGAGAGTTAGCGGTTGAGGAAGTGGGGGTTGCATTGTTGAGAGCCAGCCTTTTATTTTGATTATTTTCATTTCAAAAGTTGGCGGCGCAAAAAAAAAAAAAAAAAAATACCGCAAGCCGAGAACTTTTGTGTGTGTAGTTAGGTGAAATATTTAAAGTACGCCCTGCAGTAGGCACACATATACACACAGAGGGAAATTGGCTTTGTAGTTGTGGCTCGTTTAACTTTGAGCAGCAGCAGCCGGCATGCCGGTTTTTCTCCGTCTGCCAACTGCAACTTTAATTGGCGTTGGCAAACGTGTTTTATTTTTGACTTAATTTGGCTTGCATTTCCTACACGATTTTTGAAGCGAGGTCAACTCATCGTTTAAATTTGTATTGTATTTGGACTTACCTTGGTGGAAGAGAGCAGCGCCGGGCTTTATCAGAACAGACGACGACGGGTGGTGGCTTGGATTGACATCCCCTTTTGGACCCAAAACAGAGTCACCGTCGCTTTGGCAAAATGCAAGAAATTAAATGATAATTTATTGTGAGCCGAACACACACAAACAAACTCTCGCAGAGGCACACTCCCTCTCGCACGCTTTCTCTCTCGCGTGCTGTGTGTGTTTGTGTTTTGTTTGTTCTTCTGCGTTTGGTTTTGCTTTTACTTTACTTTGCTGCTACACAACGTCGCGACGTTGCAACATCATCCACATTTCACTTGTGTTTGAACTTGAATGCACTTTTCTCTTTGGTTGTGATTTGTATTTGTTTAAAATTTCTTTTGTGATATTTTTGTTGTTTTGACTGCGGCAAATGCGGCTTCTGGTCCTCTGCTGCTTGTTTCGCGAGTTATCCTGACGTTTGCTTTATACTCGTATCCTGTGAAAGCAAGGATATTTTTCTTAGCTTGGCGTGGTGCGTTTCGCAGCCCCCGAAGAAAAAACGCACCTTTAACTACACATTTTCACACAAATCTTAGGGACACAAGACGAACATTGAACTCAGAACAATTTCCGATGCTTCTTTCGACAATTTTACTACATTTTTATTGTATTTTTTTTCAGAATTATTAACAATTTCGACACACTCCCACGCGCAGTCCCCTCCTCCAAACAGTTTTCTCAAAAATCAACTGGCTATCGGGTGCAGTGTGACCAGATCAGTTTAAGGGAGAAATACTGTGATATATGGCTACGCATTACGTGACTTCGTTACGCTGTACATTTTTCTTACGTAGTGAGGTGTACTTCTATTGTGAGGTGTATTTTTTTGTTTAAAATTAAAGGGAGTTGGGAATTTTTCTTACACATCTTTTTTTGGAGGTCATAAGACACAAAAATTTGTGTGAAAATGATAAGGAGAGAAAGGGAGAACTGTCTCAGTTCAAATGTCTGAGGCTAGATTACGATTAATTTAACATTGCCTAAATAATTCCTAAGAAATTTTTCAATTAGACGGATAATTTTCGAAAATCTTCACCTTAAACAAATGAAATAGCTGGATCGTTTTGAGGCTTTTATCAAGCAAGATGTTTCGCTCCTTTTTTTAATAGGCTTTTTCCACTGAGCAACATCCAACATCTAACATCTTGAAGCAAAATGTTTCTATTCCACACGTTCCTCATAAAATTTAGTAGTGGCAGAGAAACTTGTCATGCATTAATAAATATTTTTATTTTATATATTAAGTCGATAGGAAAAAGATTAAAAAATGCCATGCACGGAAGCTAGCATAAGGACTATGTTGATGACATGTGACAAAATCATGATAGGTGCTCGCCCCATTCCGAACATGATGCAGATCTTTCCACCTTTTACGCAGAGGACCCAATTGACATTAATTCTGAAATTTCGAGCAGCAAATGCTTCGATTATACCAATGCCCATGTACCAAAACGCCAGAGATCTAATGCTGATTAAATTAGCAAGAAAGATACTGGAGCATAAGAATTCGCAAAATATGTCGCAAAACGCCTTAATAGTCTTCCTTCGGGATAAGGACCAATAATATCTGCCTTTTAGTCCCCACCATGAGATTTATAAGCCTGATATTGTTGAGTAAATGTTAAATAAATGTCATGCCAATTTATTTTTCTCAATATATTTTTGTGTAATTTCTGAGACATTGACTGACAGATGTGGGATGTTAGATGTAGCCAGTGTAAATTTCAATTTCACATCATCATCTGATTCCAAGCGTTCCTCTAAAATGTGCTCAGTGTGCAGAGACTATCACTGATTTGCTTGCATTTGAATTTAGTTAGTTGTTTTTGCAAAAGACTGGGGATTTGTGGAGGATATATGGAATGTAAAAGTCATGGGAAATGCAAAATCTTACTATTGGTTTCAAATTATGCCAATCGACGATTTTGTCGAACTTTACTGACGTCCGACGGGTGGGGTGTCGGAAAAATTACAAACTAGGAGGCCTGTCGGAATTTTACGAAAGCATGGAGCAACGAATACTAGAGAAAAAGGTGTTCAGTCGACACGCAGAAGATCGTCAATTGTTCGCTCTCATTTACGCTCTCTAGATACTTTTTGGACAGCTGTTCGCTCTCTCCGGATACATTTGGGTTATGGTCGTCTCCCTCTAACCACAGTGATTTCCTACTGGCACTTTGAAGTATCTTTTGGGCACTATAAGTATCTTTTGGGCACTATCGTTCAGCACCAGCAAAATTGAGAGGCAGCGCAAACGTTCTCTCTAATATTCTTTGCTCCATGACGAAAGCTATTCGACACCCTTTTTTTATATGGAGTTGACACCCAGCTAAATCGATTTAGTTTGTCTGAGTACTATGCTTAAGAAGCTATTTATGTTTTTTAAAAATACTTTTAATCTAATATTATATTAAATTGAGTTTCGTTTCGTATAGTTTTGATTTCATTAGGTAAACTATTCCATACTTAGATAGCAGGCTTCAAAAATTGTTGTTCAGTGAAGACAGCTTGGTTCTTGGACAGATTAAGTTGAATGGCAAATTTTAGTTTGTTATAAAGATAGTCCGGCTCTTTAGAAGTGGATAATTTCATGTAAAAACAATAAAGTTTTTATAGTCTATCCACTTTTTAAGATTTAAGATCAAATATTGTACTCGGCCAATTGCGTAATTGAGTCAAACCTTCTATGGTTAATATAAATACAATCGAGCAATATAAAGGTAACATTAAGTTTTACATATCAGTACACTGCACTGGCCAAAAATTTCTACACCGTAGAAGAGAGAAGGTACGTTTTAGCTATCAGTAATCTTATGAGAACAGGTAAAAACGTCTGACATATAGAAAACTACCTTAATAGCCCAAAGGTATGTCCTGTTGTCTTAGATATATGGTAACCCCACGATAGCGTTTTATTAAAAACTATGCCCAGATTAGTAGTATGATAAACATATTCAGTTGACTTAGCAGTGCAGTACTAAGGGCCTTCTTGTAAATCCCAATGCATTTGGATTTGGTAGGATTTAAACTCAGCTCATTTTGCTGGACCTACTTATCTATTTTGCTCAGCTCATCATTACAGTTAACAATACACTCATTAATATCTATCAACGGGCGACTAACATAAATCTGTACATTATCAGCATACATGTCGACGTTACATTTAGACAGTACATTTGGCAAATCATTTATATAGACAGAAAATAGAAGAAGTCCTAACACAGATCCTTGAGGACCGTCACGCGTTAGAATCTTGAATTGGGAAATGGATGAGCCATTTATATATAAACATACAAAAATTAATGGGCAGAGACGCCCCTTCTAACGATTTTGAAACCGAATATCTAGAAATTGAATTATTAGTATAAGCCATTAAAAATGCATAAACCTTATTTTAAGACCGCAAACTTTATATTAGGGACCATCGATTCTAATAATAATGTCATGAAAGCTCTTTGCGATTAGAACTGTATTCCAAACCAATTTCATAATGAATAACTCTGCACAGAGGGAAAACCTGGTCATAAAATAAGTTGCCTTCAACTTAAAATAAGAACAAGATGTCAAAATTTTAAGGAATAAATGTTAAAAAAGCAGAGCTCGCAGAAAACTGTCAACGCCTTCAGCGTGTCAGTACAAAACAGTTTTGGTACAGACACAACGAGTGGAGAGAGCGGTAAGACACATTCAATTCTGTTTTGCTCAATAGCTGTTTTCGCTCAACCCAAGGTATACTCAAAAAGGTAGTCTCGCTCGCTGTCTCGCTCTCTTTGCTTCCTTCTTAAATGTCAGTCTGTTGGCATGGAGCAAAGAATATTAGAAGCGCACTTTGAAACGTGCCTCTCATTTTTAGCTGGTGTTGACACGATAGTGCCAAAAAGATACATTCATAGTGCAACCCAAAAATGTTACTTCAAAAATGTTGCGACAGTAGGAAACCAAGTTGGTTAGAGGGAGACGCACATAACCCAAATGTATCCGAGAGCGAACACTGACCAAAAAGTATCAGAGAGCGAAAACGAGAGCGAACAGCTGACAATTTTCTGAAGAGCGGTGTCGACGCAGCAACGTGCGCTTCTAGTTATTTTTCTTTGCTGTTGGCAGCAGTTGAGAGCGACGCATCTCCGCGCACGAAATTTTCTTGATTTACATCTTAATTTTGTGAAAGACTTTACGTGTATTTTTCAGTTTTAGCAATGGCGCCTCCATATTGCTCTTTGTGTAAAATTTCTTGTGAATTAAGTGTAAAGTGCGTGCATGTGAATGAAATAAGTAGTAGCAAGAGAGCGAGTGCGACTACCTTGTTTAATACATATACCTTGGCTCAACCATAGATCGCTTTTCTCGGTTCTCTTTTGCTCATGTCTTTTACTGATCAACCAATGTGTCTTCTTTAAATGTGTGTGTGGCGCTTGTGTGTGTGCTTCTCAGTCAACAAGTTATTAAGCTTTATTCTTAATAAATTTTAAACATATAATCTAGCTTAGACAGACAGTTGTTTCCTGAGCACTCGCTCAAAAGTGTCTCTCTCAGTTGTCATTGGCGGACAGACTCGTTTGTTTTGCTCAAGCGAGCTGTTTTTATGTGAGACTGAACGCATGGTAAAAAGTGTTGAGAGTTATTTGCGAGCTATGATTTTGAAATGAGTAATGTTGTTCTCAACACAACCACCACACTGAATAGTATAAGTAGCCGTTTAGAAGTCTATCTACCTAAGTAGGTAATGGCGGAATGTGCTAGCACGCAATTCTATGCGTTGTTCGAAAGATTAAGAAGCTCCAGGACCGAAAAATTCTTTCAGTGTTCTTTCGAATGATTCAAATAAACCAAGTCGGAGTACTAGTCGGCCCTTGAAGATTATTGTACATCGCTTGTAAAAGAGCTTGTAAATTATAGTACCTCCCTTCCTTTCCAATCCAAAGAGGGTATGTCCCGTTCTATCTCATTTTTAAATATTTCTATGTAAGACTTTTTTAAACAAATAAATCACACTAGGTTTTCTGAAGATAAATTAGGGTGATTTCAAATAACGTTCAAATTTTATGAACAATGTATTTATTATTTTTATGAGATATATTGTGGACCACAATTATTGCTTGAAATAAATCCGCCATGCATGTTCGAATATAGTTTTTAAATAGAAGAAAGCAAGCCGGCTGCCGTCAATCAATTTACATTTTTCATTCATATTGCTTAATTCAGAATATGAGACAATTTGTTAATTTTTTCATTTAATAAAAATTAATTGCTTAAAAACATGAATTTTAAACTTTTAAATGGGTGGCCCACAACGCCCCATAATTTTTCGAAATGTCAAAAAATCACTTGTTTTTAATTTGAAATGAAAAACACTAAAAACTGTTTCTTAACACTAATGATGAGCACAGTTACATGCATCTTTTAGCTAAAATACAAAATTTACAGACGGAAAAAATATTGATTTTTAGAGAAGTTAAGTTCGAAAAACAAAACTATGATCACAACCCCCGTGCTTCGCTGCGCCTTCAACAGTAGAGAACCCGTATCAGCCAACATTCCAACCACTACTCGTCACGTCCCACCCAAATACCATGCATTTCTCACTTCCCACCCACATCCCTCCCACTTCCCATCTACCCTACACCCAATTCCCACCCACCCACTTCCCGCCATCATCCCATCTACTAGAGCCCTGCATGAATCGAATCAAGGTTCCCCTTGACTTTGTTTCTGATTTGAACTATCTATGAACTTCTACTCATAGCTCACAAAATTATTGATTCATTAAATTATACCTCATGACATGAGCCATGAGCTGTTTGATCTGTTTGAAATGATTCAGCTCAGATCAGCTCAATAAAGCAACTAGATCAATCATGCTCAAATAGCTCAGAGCCTAATTGTCATTCATTTCTGAGCAAATTAAAGCAAAATTAATTTTCTTCAATTTCGTGGTTAATTCAAAAATTATTGAAAAGAAATGGAGCAAATTTATGAAATTGCACTGGACCAATCAGTAAGTATATATTCAATTGAAAACTGCAAAAGAATTATGAGCAAATTCATGTCTCAAGAGCATACACAAAATAACACCATAATCTATCCCACAACTGGAAATGGTGCATTTGACGACCATAAAGACCAGTCTCCCCTTCTGTACAAAAGCTAGCTGCAAAAATTTTGCCCACTCCTGCAAGCAGTGCCTCATCAGAGAGCCTTTTCTCAAACCGGAAACCTCATATCAGAGAAAAGGTCCGCAATTATTGTACATCGAAGGATGATATGGTAAAAAATATTGTTTTTAAACGATAATTTAAAAAAATAACAACGCATCTTTAATTATACTTGTGTGCGTTTTTATTATAACATAATAATTGTGTGGGCCTGCAATCGTTCTTTACATCTGCTGATTTCACGATTGAGACACTGGCAGTGCCAACGTCTCTCTAAAGGGTGGAGTTAGGGTTATACCAGGGG